>CP139505.1:234279155-234491655 GCA_021014915.2 Artemisia tridentata subsp. tridentata
ACTGATAGCTCAATCTCACTTTGCTCCATCTCCACAGTCAAACCATGCATTTGTCTAACAACAACATCACTTTTCCTACCCTCAACAAACCCAACTCATTCCATATGAGTCGACACAGCAATCAACTGACAATCAACTAGTCCCCTATGATAACACTGACACCATGTTCAACACAAATACAAACAATGACGAAGATGATGCATTCAACTCTTTGAATCAATGATTTGCACTCATTGCTCGTGCCTTCAACAAATTTTCAAACAAATCCAACAATTGTCTCCGCACTTCATCTAACACAAGGAATCAAGCTGTTGTACAAGATGGATGGGTTGAAATACACAATCATAGTTATGGAAGAACGGGATCAGGAGGTTGTATCAGAAATTTAGGAAATGGACAACGGTTTAATGCAACTGGTGGAAATAGGAACAATGCTGGTGCACCTTAGAGAACTGAAACGGAACACAAAACTGGGAACACAATGGTTAAATGCTATAACTGCAATGGGAAGGGTCATCTGGCTAATGCATTTCCTAAACCTAGGGTCAGAGGAAGTGAATTTCATAAGCAGGCATTACTTCTAGCTCTAAAGGATGAATCAGGAGGAACTCTCACAGACAAAGAAAACAGCTTTATGGCTAATGCTTATTCAGATGATGAGATGGAGGATTTGGAAGCAAATGCAGCTGTGATGTTAATGGCAAATATGCAGGAACTTCACATGAGTGACACAGGCCCAGTGTATGACACTGATGGTCTGTCTCAGGTACCTAATCCACATACATGCCTGATACATGAAGTTGCATCACCATTTGCATCTGCACCAGAGGAGGAACAAATTCTTCAAAATGATTCATTATTATCTACTCAAGATGATGAACAAATGAACACAGTTTTTACATTTGATGATGATAATCAAATTAACCCAGTTGTTACATTTGATGATCAAATTGATAACGATACCAATGATCAAATTGAACAAAATGAACCTTCACCTGGTCCAGATCCAGAACCCATGTCCTTACTCTTGACCACCTAATCTCAAGTTGAAAAATGTAATGAAATCAACAAAATATTAAAAGTAAAAGTTGCATCATTAACTGCGGATCTTGAGTGCTGTAAAATACAATTAACAAATTTTGAAACACAAGAAAAACAAGAATAAAGTTTTGAAGTTGCATTTCAAAAGGCTTATGTCAAAGAACAAGAGTTACAACATCAAATACGAGAATTAACTGTTTCCAATAATAACTTGATTTCTAAATTGGAACAAGAAAAATTTAAACACAAACATCAAGTTGAACATCTCAATTCAGAATTTTTGAAAAAAAAAACTGAGATGTCCACTTGCCAAGCTAATTTTTCTAAACACAAAAAAAGTCAAGGAAATGAATTGATTCTTACCTTGATGAAATTGTCGAATTAGAAAGCAAATTAAAAGAGTTTCAAAACGTTGTTTACAAAACTGGTGAGTCTATCACAACAATACAAAAACTCACTTTAAAACCAAATCCCCAAGGTTATGGTTTTGCTCTTGGTGATGATAAACCACGTTTCTACACACAACACTCAAAGAAAATTCAAAGTTGTATAGTGCAGAACAGTTACTTGATGATTCAATTGTGCGTGTTGTTTTACATGATTGTGAGGAAGAACAAGAACATGAAGAAGAGAGTCGATAAAAAATGAGCTTTAAACCATTTGCTATACCTTTTTGTTGGGTTTTATATTTGAGTTAAAAAGACAAAACACATGAAAGATGAAGGACTTATGAAGACAAATGATGAAACTTTACAAAAAGAAAAGATTACGGAAGATCTTTTATTATTCTAGAAAATATCATTTGTAAACCTAATTCTCTATTATATAAAGAGAATACAGGTCGTATGTTTTGGTCTGTGTCAAGATGTAAAACACCAAAGGTGTGTGTGTGTAACCTAGGCGTAGGATATAGGAAAAACTGTGAGATCCCACAAAAATCCATTATAATAAATCTCACTGATTAAAGATAATCTCAACTTACTGTCCGATAAATCCCATTTTTACGAGGAAATTAAAAAATTTTCTTCTATTATCATTCTTACCACGTTACGTCATTACAATGCTCACCAAATAACGACACCAGCTCACGATTTGTATTTTGAGACATGACTATCTCACAAGAAACAATATTTCACAAACCCCATTTTCACTAGATGCAAATCTCACTAATATTAATTAGTATCCAAGTATAAATACACAAATGGCAATTTTTACAACTAATAATATTCTAAATGCACTAATCCCATTTGGATTTAACTAATTTCGGTTCGCCTAACCAACTACAAAGCCAAACAGGCTGTCTAAATTTGGCCCATCATCGGCCCATTACGCGCTCCACCAGCCCAACTCTTGTTTTGGTTAGATTATGCAAATTCGACCAGCCACAGCCCCTCCAAAACAGCCTTTGATTTCTCGATTCTTAAACACAACATGTCATTATTTTTACCAACTCTCATTTACCACCCAATAGACTAACCGTATGCCAAATTTCAGAAACTCAAGTCGAGTATTGATATGGTTTTGAAGACCCATTCGATTGTCCCGTTTCACCCAACTCGATAGATACGAAAATCACAAAACTTAACTGTCTAAACCCAAGCTTTTACCTACAAATTTCTAATGATAATATTAACATTTCATGATGATAAAAGGACAGCCAGGGCAGTAGTAAACGTATATGACTTGATAAACCCACTTGGCACCAATTTAGAAATATCAATCGAATACATATACATGCCATCGACTAAAGACAAAGTTCCCCAATCCTCCCATACCTTCCCATGATTGCTAGAGTCAGAAGCATGCTAAATTTTATTGGTCATCCACAGTTACACTCCATGATTGAGTGTGAAGTCAATAAGAAAACGTGTGAAATCTTCTATATAAACCACCCTTCTTCTAGCAGCCTTCACTGCCCACTTCATACACATTTCACTCTCACTAAATATCTTAAAAACCCAGAAGCAACTCTTGTCTCACAAAGGGAAGCAAATCGAGTAAAGGAAGTATACGAATAAAACGTATTCGTGCCTACAAACTCACTGTCTCACTCTTGTGCTTTGTTCGATCATCACAGCTTTTTCACCACCTTTTCTAAGGTGTAGTAAGTGTCTTATACCCTTTCTATCTCAGTCACACTTAATATTTCGGTTCATGCACAACACATACATCTATAGTCGAACATATCACATTTAATCACACGCATCATTCGAACATATCATTTATTTTGCAAAAGTCGTATATGTTCTTTTATTCGAGTAGATTGCATGAAACCCATTTGTCTATAACTCTCAATGAGGACAAGTTAAAAACCATTCTAATGCACGTTAGAATACATGCATGCACCCTATTTTATTTTTACACTCGAACGTAATATTTTCTTTTACATATTGTTATTATGTGTGTTAAGTTTATGAAACCCACAAGCATATGTCGAACCTCCACTGTGGACGGTTTAAGAATCACAACTCTCACACGTTTAACATTCATTTCATGCATGGCTCCAACGTATGAAAACTTTACATCACACGTTATAACCAAAGTTGAAAACGCTTAGAATTTTCTAAGTGTTTTGTTATAGCGAAACCAGCCCAACTAACCTTAAAAACGACTTAATATCTCATGATTTAACTTAATGAACATGTCCTAACTATATACGACCCAAAAGGCCCTACTACTAGCTACACTTTTCGTTTAAACATCATGCTAAAATACTCACAATTCGACCCTTTAAAACAGCCCAAGTAAAAGCGTATAAACCATATATTTGGAAAATAACTAAAAACCCATATTGGGCTAGAGTTGTAAATCGTTAAGGGCCCATTTAAATGAGAAATAAGCTACTGATCGAATAAGCTATTAAAATAAGCTTCATTAATCTTAAATAAGCCTCCTAAAAAGTCGCCCACTTATTCCTCATCATTTTGACATTTTTGGACTAAAAATGTGACGCATTTTGACTAGAAGGACTAAAATTGCCAAACTGTGAAACTTGTGGACTGAAGCTATGAAAACAGATTATAAAGGACTTAGAATGACATATCATGGAACTTCAAGCCTTAAATGGACATTTGGACTATTTATGGACTATTATTGGACTATGGATTTAACAAAGGACTAACGGTGTGACGCAATCACAGTTAGGGTAAAAAGTGTAAAATCTGAGAAAAGACAAGGACTAATTAATTTTACTTAATATTATTATTTTATTTTCCATTTCTCATCCATCACTTCATATGCATTTTACATATTTTAGTTATGCATTATTTAATTTTCAATTTCACTTCGCATATCATTTCATCATATTTTGAGGAGATAATATTTTGAGTCGAGTGATATAGGAATCAAGATAATATCATATAAGATATTTTAATTTCCTTAACTTGAGGCATTTTAAGCATATCACACTCACATCATCAAATCGTTATACGATTTCTCACTTTCACACTCATTGTTAGTAGTAAGTCAAAATCTTAGACTTCCCTCATATTCAGGTTTCGTATCGAAGACGTTTCCGTGATCGTTTCCATAGACCTTATAATTCTATCTTGTCAGATACACTCCAGGTGAGTCGTGGCCCCTACTTTTAATACTTGTTTTAATAACTCTTTTGGGGGAGATACATGCTTCAACTGTTTTAAGTATATTCATACTTTGAAAACTCTCATGATTTATTCAAAATCATCAACTATGTTTTACATGTTTTGAATCACCCTTTGACGGGGATATACACTCGTTATATTTGCAAACTGCTTGCTTAGCTTAAATGCTATATTTGAAAAATAACATTTTCAAACTACTTGTTGTAACAAGATACTGAGACTCATTTTATGCATTCATATAACAACTGAATGTACTGTTGAACTTTACTATGATATTTCTACATTTCAACAAGAAATAATTGCCAAAACTAAAGTACGCATATTCTATGAAAACCCGAACCCTATATTGCCTAAGTTTAACTATATTGCCATAAAGTCCCTCGATCATGAGCCATTAATCACTGCGGTGAGCGCGAATATAGTGGACAGCTTCGAAACCTGTAAAGGCTGACGACCTATCCCACTAAATACTGGATGGAATGCCTTATGGCTAGTCGTATTTAGTCGCGATACACTATATTTGAGACATAATAGGATGAGGCAATCACCTATTACTTAGGGCAAAACCATCAGTAACCTGATGTGACTTCGCCGTTTTTATGGTACTTTTGTTAACGTTTTGCGCGTCATGAGGCTTAGAGCAATATAACCTTATGAATATATATGTCTTCCTATATATATTCGGATACAGCTGTATTTAGTAACGACCACTCCACACTGATAGACATCAGACTTTTTACTATTGTTTTCACTATGTGTTTGGATGATGCCTCATGTACTTGGAATTTAACTATCATATGTGACTTAGTTGTGTCTTATGATAAAGACAACTCAATGCTTGGCATATTGTTACTTTTAAAAGTTGAACTATTATTTCATTGCAAGCATATAACAACGTAACTCATTTTCATTTAAACTTGAAACTTATGATCATCTGAGTTCATAAATGATTTACTCGTGGATTTTTACTCAATTGAAAACTTGCTAGTTACTTCAAGAAGTACTAGTATTTATTTCAATTATCACTGTGCAAACTCTTGAATTCATTGAAAGAAAGCTATTTTCTATCAAACTCCACAAACTCACCAACCATTGTGTTGACGTTTTAAGCATGTTTATCTCAGGTAATCAACGGAGCAGGACAAGACACGGAGCGGGCATTTAATACTCTGATAACTTAAATGGTGTGAAAATCAAATATGTCATTCTTTCCAAATTACCATACTTTTGTGGGATTTTCAAATCAGACATTTCAACCTTGTACCAAAACTATTATTTTGAATGACATATAACTTTCAAAACGCCTTTTTCAAGCCGTTTTCTGAAATTTTTGACTTCGATCCTCAGTGTAACACCTAATTACTTTCCGCTGCCACAAAACCAAATTAGGGGGTGTTACAGATTGGCATCAGAGCCACAGGTTATAGAGAATCAAATATTTTCAAACATTGAACTATAACTACACTTTCAAAATAAATGATTTTACACCATACCATTTTACGCCCTCCGTGTCTGCAGACTGCCGTGCTCAATATATTACGTACTAAGATTGTTTTGTACTAATCTTTACATGCTTAATGTTTACTCTTCACACATTACACACCATATTATTTTACACTTAATGTTACACCTTAAACGTATGAATATTCATAATTACTATTGCTACAGTACCATGTCTTCCAAACTAGTCGATATCACCAAGACTACCTCTCCTACTACACATGCGTCACCTACTTACCAAATTGCACCTGATACTGAAGATCCTTATGTAAAAATGTCACAACCCCAGCATGACATAGAACTCACTCAAAAATCACCTCCGTCATCACCTACTCACTCACCTCCACGTCAGAAACTTAGGAGAGCAACCGAATCCTATTCAGATGAAGATTTGATTGGTGGTCAACCAACATTTTGTAACGCCCCGTACCCGATTAGACTAAAAATTTAAAACTTTTGACGCAGAAACATTTGACTAAAACTGACTCATACAAATTCTTCATTTACATACCCAGAATCTATCACATTTAACCCTTTAAAATACTTGCAAGAACATATACTCGAACACCTTTCAAAACATTTCCTAATCAATTGTATAACACAACCAAACAACCCTTCAGACCAATGATACACCGTATCCTTTTTAGGGATAAGCCGTATCTAAGCTGAGAGACCATGCGCCGTATCAACCTGAAGTGATACGCCGCATCACCTTAAACTTCTGATACGCCGCATCTAATATATTAGATACGCCGTATCTACCCATCTGACTCAGAACATCAGCAGAAAGACCTGCATAAACTCAACTTTTATCCACAAACCATTTGACCTCCATACAACATTATAACTTGTAATCAAAACACTCACTTTACATTCAAAACCATATCAAACTATAATACATGGCAATTGACCCGTTTGACTCCAAAATGGGTACAAACATGCTTAAATCCAAACGCTCCTTTAAACATTCACTACAACACTTAAAACACACTTGACGACTCGTTAAACCCCCAAACCGTTACCCGACTTTGACACACTTTATACGACTCATAAAATAGACTCTCGGGGTACAACTTTGACTCGAGCTTGGTATTCTACCTAGCTCCTAATGCTTATTATCTTCCAAATCCATTCCAAATCCTCATGCTACAATCCAAGCCTTCCATTCCGCCGCACTTAAGCCTACAAAACGTTAACAACTAAAGGGGTAAGCTTACGCTTAGTAAGTAACCCATCATAAAACATATATCATACACATACTTTCACATAAGCATCATAATCACATAAAAGCCACTAAACTACTTCATACCTCCCACATCACACACAACTTCATAATACAATTGCATCCATTCATCACAACTATAATAAACAACATACCTTAGCTAGTCCAAGCCCATCAAGCTATCTTACTCTTAACCAAAGTCACTAGTCACCTAATTTCCAACTCATAACCATCCCAAATCCAAGTCTCCTATTCTTACACAATCATAACACATACATGATAAATACATACATAACACATGTTTTAGAGAGAGTTACTTACCTTCAATCCAAGCTAGGCTACTAACACAAATCCCACCAACAACATCTTCTAACCATCACAATCATCATAATCATCCTAAAACACATGATCATACATAACATATAATACATAATCATTAACTATAATCATGATTAATACAACCATAACTAACCTCTAAACACTTCTAATCATCATATAATCATATATTGATTATATGATAATCAATCCCACCATTTACTAACTTAAACCCATTATAAACTCATCACATAATTATCATTACCTCTTAATTATCTTAAAACACCATTTACCCTTTAATCCCAAGTTAGGGTTTACAAACCCTAATTTCTTAATCACCAATAAACACTAATTAAACATCATTACTTACTTGATAATCATGCTAGGAACAAGCTATAGACTTAACCCTTGAATTATCACCACTAAACCATCATCATCTCATCATCTTTCCCTCTCTTTCTCCTTTGGTTCGACACCCACAGAAAACACACTCTCTTTTGCAGGAGAGTGTGGAAACTTATAGATAAATGGGGAAGTTTCTAGCTACAAGGGCAATTCTGTCAATTCTGCTTATTTAAGGTCGATGCGCCGCATCTATCTGCATAGATACGCCGCATCCATGCTACCCCTTATATACGCCGTATCTCCTTCTCCAATACGGCGCATGGACTATAATAAGTCGGTTCTACTTTCCATTCTACCATGTGCCGCATTTAAATTCTTGGATGCGCCGCATCTAGGCTATAACAGACTAACACTTAACACTATAACCATTTGCCTTTAGACAACCACATACTCCTAGTCAAACATGCTTAGGCCCGGGTCAACCTCATCTAGGGTGGGGTCTACTCAACACCGGGATACGGGTCTAACACATTTGAATCTGGACAGAGTTCACACCAAGAAATGACTTGGAAGAAGATCGAGCTAAATTCTCCTTTGCCTAATATCTCAGATTTCTCCATGCCAGATATCCCAGAGAATGTATCCTCACCCAATTCTCCTGACTACAATGTAGACACCTGTGACTCCATATGGATTCGCCTTCACCAACACACCAGCATACTAGACACTCACTCAGAAAAGCTAAAAGAGTTACAACCATTACGATTCGAATGGTATGACCGTAACATTGATACCCTGTTTAAGAGGACATATGCTGAAAGACGAGAAGTGTTTGATCTAGGAGTAAATGTTGGTAACATGAAGGACAATTACGAACAAGAACTTAGAAACTTGGATGCCAGAACCCGTTGTTTGGGTAGAGGCCACACCCAAACATACATTAGGATTGAGGACATTGAAAGAGCATTGATGAGTGTCTAAATACTCATCATTTTATTCCCATTTAAACTACAAAAACAGCCAAAAACACTTTGAAAAGTCACATAATGCTACAAATATCCGTAGAATATGTTTTTATATGATTCAGGTACAAAAGGATTGAAAACAGGTGAAAAATGAGCTAAGTTTACAAAATTGACAGTTTCAGTCCCTGAAGTTTCATAAATTGGCAGAATTAGTCACTGAAGGTTTAATTTGGAAGATAAGTCAACATGAGTCCTTGGGAAATCAAACATGTTCACTAATGGTCCCTGGAATTAATTTTCACTTTTGGCTGCAATAGTCCTTCAATTTTCAGGGAATTACACTTTTGGTCCCTAATTTCATAACTAAACCAATTAACTTTATCCAATCCTAAAATAAAACCCAGCTACAACCTAACCCAACCCACACCCAACACACCCAAGCCCAAAACCAAATAACCCGACCCAACCCTTTAACTAATATCGGGGTCAAACAAAACCCAGAGAAGTCAAACTTCTCTTCTTCCCCTACTTGCCCGCCAATACCACCCCCTTACCCACTGATTTCTCTGCAAAACCACCATCCACCCTTATCCCTGCCACCACCCCCCTCCTCCAATAAGAACATTACACAGTATCCTCTCCCATGTGCTCAGAAGAGGCCAAATAACCCACTTGACCTTTTCCCGCCAAAAAGTCCAATGGACGAATGAGATCGATTCAAAGCTATTTTAATGGTGGGATTTGTTCGGTGTTGATCAAGGAAGCTTCTGAGATATCTATATAAAGAAATGAAGGCCAGAAGAAATAGTTGTCACTAGTTTAGGACCATCAGTAGTGTAGATTTAATTAATGCTTAGTTCTAGTCTTAATTTCAGTTTTCATTGTCAATGTATGTTAGTTTCAAGTCATTTTTCTTAAATCACTTCTGTATTGTACTAATTTTACCAAGTTAATGAATTTCATGTTCTCAAGTTTACTGTTAAATTCGAATCAAGCTAAGTATTAATCAAATAGCCTATTATCTGTTTCTATAAGCTCATACAAGCTTAATATAGCTTGGTGTGAGCTTATTATAGTTCATATCTGTTCTAATTCATGAAAACCAGAAAAGTCAACAAAAGTCAACTCGATGGTCAAATAAGCAATTCAGGTGTGATCAGTTGTTTTGGATTAAGCTGGGGTGGAATTTAGCTTGGGATTGACAAACCAAGTGTGGTTCTGATCTAGTCCTTTCCTTTTTCATTGTCTCACAGTTGTAAGCTTATTTCCTATTTTTGCATGATTTTCCTAGTTTACTGTTTAATAGCTTATTAATAGCTTATTGTTTTGATTTTCTGCTTATTACTAGTTTACAATCATATATTGTCTGTTTCATCTGTTTTAAATAACATATGCTTAATTTTACTTAAAAAACATATAAAAAGTCCAAAAATAGCTAATAATATGACAGCTTATTTTACTGCTTATTTCTGTTTTAAAAATTGTTAATCATAGTTAAATTAAGTTAGTTAAACAATAAAAATCAGATATTATAAGTAAATTTTGTCTGTTCTAGTTCAAATCCAACACAGCCCTTTTCTAAAGGGGTGTTTGGTTTAAGCTTATTTGTAGGGATAAGGCCAGTTCACTGTTCATTGACCATAAGCTATAGTTTAGTTGAGCTTATTTGAGGTTATAGAAGTTGTTCTTACTAGGACTTAAGCTGTTTTGAATGTTTTGAGTAGTTGGCTTCAATAGGTGAATTTTTCATAAGCTTTACTGCCCTAGTAAGCTTATTAATAAGCTGAGCTTATTTAGTGAGCATTCTTGGTATTTACATGTTCCTTCTAATGGTTATAGTGCATTCCCAAGTACTGGTTAAGTTTCATTAAGAGTTGAAAAGATTAGAGTCAAAAATCATATTGCTCAGTATATACTAAGCAGAACATCAAAAAGTGGCTTCTGTTCTCAGCTGATTTCTGGCTTATTCACTTATGCTCACTTCTTGATTTTCAGTTTGCTTATAGCCAGTAGTATAGGTTTTAGGATTCTGTGCTTGGATCCCACTTTTTAGCTTATTAGATTGCTTAAAATAGGCCTGCAATTTTCCCCATTTTCACTGATTCTAACCTGCACAGAACTCAGTTGCTAACACCACCTGATCTAGTGCTCAATTAGGGTTCAATTGGCTTATTAGAATTAGGGATTTTTGTGTTTTTGTATACCCAGTAGTACTAGCAAGGTTTTTCCCCCATAATCTTCCACTTATCTGCTTATTTGAATTGCTTATTGTGCTCTGCAAGTTGGTGGTTTTAGCACTGTTTCTGCATAATTTTTGATTCTGCTTAAGTGCTTAATTGGCTTATTCTGTGGGTTAAGCTGTTTGATTTAAGTTGTTTTGTGCTTATATAAGTTGTTTAAACTAGTCCTGAGCCTTTGGTAAATTTTTGAGCTTATTAGCTTATTTTTTAGCTTATTTGCCAAACTGCTTATTAGCCCATCTGCTGTTTAGATAACTTGTAATTTTATTTTTCCTAGACTTAGAATATTATTTTAGACTTAACCTGAATTTTTCAGATTTTTCGTAAGTCATTTTATATTTTTAATCATTTTAATTAGTTTATAATAGTTTTTAATTCGTAATAAAAAATATAAAAATCAGAAAAATATAATTTTAATTTCTAAAATTTTCTTTTATTATTTAGGATTTAAGAAAAATAATTTTACACTTGTAGGATTAGTTTTCTAATATTTCACTTTTTAGCCCGTTTCTAGATTTCCCGTTTTGCGTTTTTAGTTTATTTAATTCGCGTTTAATTTTCCTTTGTATATTTGTTTCTCATAATTTAAATTAGAATTAAAAAAAGAAAAAATCCAAAATATCTAATCATCAGTCACTCTAATCCAAGCTTTCAAACAATTGCCTATTCACACTTCGTTGGGAAACGATCTGGGTAATCACTTACCTGGTTTCACACTACACACAAACGTGAGTTTTTGCAAGCATCCTTTTTCACAAAGGGGTGATTTGTATTTATTCACGCGTATCCGTCATTGCTTAATATTTATATATATCTATTTGCGACGGATCAAGCATTATGGTTAGCTAAAGACACAGCAAGAACCCAAAGCCAAAAGATTGCAGCCTTGGAAAACATGTTAGCTAATCAGATGAATGCATGCCAGGAACGTTTCTCAGCCATGGAAGCTGCACAACTGGATCTTGAGGCAGAAGTTAGACGTCTACGTCAGAGACGTAACTAATCTTAAGTATCGTTGTTGTATCCAATAAACCAAATAGCTTTGGTTAGTATTCCATGTATTTCTCAATAATCCTGTAACTCTCAGAACTTGTAATCGACTTTTAATCTATGGCAGACTTTTTTTCCATTATATCTCTCTGTGATAAACAAATTCATCCTACCAAGCTCTATGATAGTGCTATAAGTGCAAAGAGCCATGCAAAAACCTCACCATTTGTTACTCTCTTAGGTAAACAAATGACCCTACGTGAATCAATGAGACATTAATAAAAGACCTTGTGTTGGTTGTATTGATCAAACAAGTTATTAGAGTTATGTCAATATTGATGATTGTAGTCAAACTTACTATGATATTATCAATGATTGTACATCAAATATACCACGACTAAACAATAAACCATAGAAGTCCAAGAACAAATTTTCAAAAGAAAACTTGATGAACGAAGAGAAAGTTGTTGAACTTCAGCTTTTGTAGATAAATTTGTTTGTTCCTTAGCAATCCCATGTCAAGAGATAATTATTTTACGATGTTACCCAGACACATCGTATCTCTATGATCCTCAGTTGGGTTGATTTTGTATTGAGATCACATTGTTAGCACTAATATACAAATACCTTGTTATTTGAATAATTCTAACGATAAAGTGAATACTAAATCAACATTTCTTGTGATGCTCATAGGAAATGGACAGCATAAACAGCGTAGTGCCCACAACAACCATGACTCCTAAAACTATCGAGAAATTGAAAGTAACCACAACAGTTCACCCAAGTAACAATAACGACGTAGTAAGAAAAGAAAGAAGGAAGGTTATACCTTGTAAGCATAACTACGAAAATTTCATGGGGCATAGGCCAATTTACCTAAAGAATTCAAGGAAAAGGACTAAACCTATACGCACATGTGCCCAAAGAATTAGGCAAAATATTGCACTTAAGAAAAATAACCAAAAGCGAAAACTTGAGGAGAAAATATCCTTTATCCTCAACGAATGTGAGTTCCACAATGATGTTTGCATCCGCAATCATCTACAAGACCACATTAACTATCTTCGCCAGCGAAGGCCCAAATCAGAAGTTGGAAGAAACTGCGTCACCACTTCTACTAAAAGAGACAACTACTATGGAAAGCAACCTCTGTGCCAAAGATGTAAATTGCATCACATCGGACATTGCATTGCTAAATGCGGAAGGTGCCGGAAAACAGGCCACAAGACAAGAGATTGCAAAGCCATGGAAGGAAATGAGCAACCCTCATCCATAAAATGCCATGAATGTGGTGAAATAGGTCATTACAAGAGTCATTGCCCGAACTACAAAGCCCATTGGGAGCCCAAGAATTGTACAAGGGAATAAGAACTCGTCAAAGAATCTCAACCGTGTCGAAGAATGACCTCTATGTTAAGCAGATGAATGGATTCCTGCTGTAAAATAAATAAACTCTAGTCTAGAACTATCTAAGTTATATTTCCTTTTGTATTTACCTTAGGTACGATGGATGTAACCTAAGTGTAACAGATATCCTTCTACCGTATGAGAACTCTACCTTGTAATATTTCCATGATAATTATAATCTACGTCTATTCCAATTTCTATTCCACCTCTTTATTCATAAGTCGATATGTAACAACACACTAATAGTACCCGAAGGATTTAATTGACTCCACTTTGACCAAACCATAGGTTGATACCACGTTGTAAGAAATCCTCACCTAAAACATAAGTTTGTACCCGGAGTATCCAGATATCACTTTAGAAATTCCTGACTTATCCTCGGAATATGAACAAAAACTTTATAATTCTTTTGAAAATAATCAAAGGGTGTCCGACTTTGTGTCAAAACCATGATAATTAAACCATATAAAACTCTTTGAAGAAGCATAAATATCATAATGACTGAACCAAGCGTTACATCATTTGGTCCTCAATTATATATAGCCTAGCTACCTATGTATAATTTAGGAAGAATCATGTCATAAATGGAACAGTTATCTTTCCAAAGTTTTAATAACAATTTTCATTCCAAAAACAGAATTTCGAGACAAAATAAATTGTTCATAAACCTCACTTTTAACCAAACCCAGTAAGATCTACACTTATTACCCTTTACCTTATTATAAGAAGTCGAGGAAAATACGAAATTAGAAACTATAAGAATTCACAACGAGACGAGGAAAACACAAATAATATAAATTTTATTATAACCCACGAAAATTAATACATAGCGAGACGATTAACATCGGAAGTGCTAATAATACAATAAACACAATAAAAGTCATAGAATCTTCAATAGGTTGGCCCACCATAGCAACAAAAACCACCACCAACCTAGCGATAGCAAGAGCCACCACAGGATGAATCACCTTGATTATTCTGTGTCGTAAATGCAACAAGATATTAAAAGCCGCAACGAGACTAATTCGTAAAACATAAAAGTAAATGAGTTTTATTCCACACTTGTTAAAGGTTACATAGAAACACAACAAAGAACCATTACAAGCGACACTAGCTTAAAAGCTATTACCCCCAAAATTTATCTACAACAATGGCTAGGATCGTGAGGGGTACAATAACCAACAAGTATCCGATCAAATGGCCGGAATCTTCGCCGGGAAGAAGAGCCAAACAAACGGCGGTGAAGACGATGAACATGGTTGCAAAGACAATGGCGAACGTCGGCATTATTGTTTTGTGAAAAGTGGAATGAAAGAGATGAAGTGAAAAGGTAAAGTGGGGAAGAAAAAGGGGAAAGTTAAATAGGGAATATAGGTGGAGAAAGTAGCCGTTATTTTACTATTCACGATCATTAAGTTACAAATCACTACCATTTAAAAATCCACTAGTCTCGACCGCTAGAACACTGAACATTAAGTGTTAAATACTTCCTACTCTCGACCGATGTTTCCACTATTCATAGCCTATGAATGCATTAGTTGACCAAACATTCAAATTTAATTCGTCTGGTACGAATAAATCCAAATTGGATCCTGTTTCCTCGATATTCAAATGAAAATCTCTCGACGACACTTTCCATAAACCCTCATTCCTGAACGTCACATTTTTCAACACCTATCACGGACTGAACTTTGGGACGAAGTTCAAAATTGAGGGGTGGATACAGAGAGATCCCGCAAAAATCCATTATAATAAATCTCACTGATTAAAGATAATCTCAACTTACTGTCCGATAAATCCCTTTTTTACGAGGAAATTAATTTTTTTTTCTTTTATTATCATTCTTACCACGTTACGTCATTACAATGCTCACCAAATAACGAAACCAGCTCACGATTTGTATTTCGAGACATGACTATCTCACAAGAAACAATATTTCACAAACCCCATTTTCACTAGATGCAAATCTCACTAATATTAATTAGTATCCAAGTATAAATACACAAATGGCAATTTTTACAACTAATAATATTCTAAATGCACTAATCCCATTTGGATTTAACTAATTTCGGTTTGCCTAACCAACTACAAAGCCAAACGGGCTGTCTAAATTTGGCCCATCATCGGCCCATTACGCGCTCCACCAGCCCAACTCTTGTTTTGGTTAGATTATGCAAATTCGACCAGCCACAGCCCCTCCAAAACAGCCTTTGATTTCTCGATTCTTAAACACAACATGTCATTATTTTTACCAACTCTCATTTACCACCCAATAGACTAACCGTATGCCAAATTTCAGAAACTCAAGTCGAGTATTGTTATGGTTTTGAAGACCCATTCGATTGTCCCGTTTCACCCAACTCGATAGATACGAAAATCACAAAACTTAACTGTCTAAACCCAAGCTTTTACCTACAAATTTCTAATGATAATATTAACATTTCATGATGATAAAAGGACAGCCAGGGCAGTAGTAAACGTGTATGACTTGATAAACCCACTTGGCACCAATTTAGAAATATCAATCGAATACATATACATGCCATCGACTAAAGACAAAGTTCCCCAATCCTCCCATACCTTCCCATGATTGCTAGAGTCAGAAGCATGCTAAATTTTACTGGTCATCCACAGTTACACTCCATGATTGAGTGTGAAGTCAATAAGAAAACGTGTGAAATCTTCTATATAAACCACCCTTCTTCTAGCAGCCTTCACTGCCCACTTCATACACATTTCACTCTCACTAAATATCTTAAAAACCCAGAAGCAACTCTTGTCTCACAAAGGGAAGCAAATCGAGTAAAGGAAGTATACGAATAAAACGTATTCGTGCCTACAAACTCACTGTCTCACTCTTGTGCTTTGTTCGATCATCACAGCTTTTTCACCACCTTTTCTAAGGTGTAGTAAGTGTCTTATACCCTTTCTATCTCAGTCACACTTAATATTTCGGTTCATGCACAACACATACATCTATAGTCGAACATATCACATTTAATCACACGCATCATTCGAACATATCATTTATTTTGCAAAAGTCGTATATGTTCTTTTATTCGAGTAGATTGCATGAAACCCATTTGTCTATAACTCTCAATGAGGACAAGTTAAAAACCATTCTAATGCACGTTAGAATACATGCATGCACCCTATTTTATTTTTACACTCGAACATAATATTTTCTTTTACATATTGTTATTACGTGTGTTAAGTTTATGAAACCCACAAGCATAGGTCGAACCTCCACTGTGGACGGTTTAAGAATCACAACTCTCAAAATTTTCACGTTTAACATTCATTTCATGCATGGCTCCAACGTATGAAAACTTTACATCACACATTATAACCAAAGTTGAAAACGCTTAGAATTTTCTAAGTGTTTTGTTATAGCGAAACCAGCCCAACTAACCTTAAAAATGACTTAATATCTCATGATTTAACTTAATGAACATGTCCTAACTATATACGACCCAAAAGACCCTACTACTAGCTACACTTTTCGTTTAAACATCATGCTAAAATACTCACAATTCGACCCTTTAAAACAGCCCAAGTAAAAGCGTATAAACCATATATTTGGAAAATAACTAAAAACCCATATTGGGCTAGAGTTGTAAATCGTTAAGGGCCCATTTAAATGAGAAATAAGCTACTGATCGAATAAGCTATTAAAATAAGCTTCATTAATCTTAAATAAGCCTCCTAAAAAGTCGCCCACTTATTCCTCATCATTTTGACATTTTTGGACTAAAAATGTGACGCATTTTGACTAGAAGGACTAAAATTTCCAAACTGTGAAACTTGTGGATTGAAGTTATGAAAACAGATTATAAAGGACTTAGAATGACATATCATGGAACTTCAAGCCTTATATGGACATTTGGACTATTTATGGACTATTATGGACTATGATTTAACAAAGGACTAACGGTGGTGACGCAATCACAATTAGGGTAAAAAGTGTAAAATCTGAGAAAAGACAAGGACTAATTAATTTTACTTAATATTCTTATTTTATTTTCCATTTCTCATCCATCACTTCATATGCATTTTACATATTTTAGTTATGCATTATTTAATTTTCAATTTCACTTCGCATATCATTTCATCATATTTTGAGGAGGTAATATTTTGAGTCGAGTGATATAGGAATCAAGATAATATCATATAAGATATTTTAATTTCCTTAACTTGAGGCATTTTAAGCATATCACACTCACATCATCAAATCGTTATACGATTTCTCACTTTCACACTCATTGTTAGTAGTAAGTCAAAATCTTAGACTTCCCTCATTTTCAGGTTTCGTATCGAAGACGTTTCCGTGATCGTTTCCAAAGACCTTATAATTCTATCTTGTCAGATACACTCCAGGTGAGTCGTGGCCCCTACTTTTAATACTTGTTTTAATAACTCTTTTGGGGGAGATACATGCTTTAACTGTTTTAAGTATATTCATACTCTGAAAACTCTCATGATTTATTCAAAATCATCAACTATGTTTTACATGTTTTGAATCACCCTTTGACGGGGATATACACTCGTTATATTTGCAAACTGCTTGCTTAGCTTAAATGCTATATTTGAAAATTAACATTTTCAAACTACTTGTTGTAACAAGATACTGAGACTCATTTTATGCATTCATATAACAACTGAATGTACTGTTGAACTTTACTATGATATTTCTACATTTCAACAAGAAATAATTGCCAAAACTAAAGTACGCATATTCTATGAAAACCCGAACCCTATATTGCCTAAGTTTAACTATATTGCCATAAAGTCCCTCGATCATGAGCCATTAATCACTGCGGTGAGCGCGAATATAATGGATAGCTTCGAAACCTGTAAAGGCTGACGACCTATCCCACTAAATACTGGATGGAATGCCTTATGGCTAGTCGTATTTAGTCGCGATACACTATATTTGAGACATAATAGGATGTGGCAATCACCTATTACTTAGGGCAAAACCATCAGTAACCTGATGTGACTTCGCCGTTTTTATGGTACTTTTGTTAACGTTTTGCGCGTCATGAGGCTTAGAGCAATATAACCTTATGAATATATATGTCTTCCTATATATATTCGGATACATCTGTATTTAGTAACGACTACTCCACACTGATAGACATCAGACTTTTTACTATTGTTTTCACTATGTGTTTGGATGATGCATCATGTACTTGGAATTTAACTATCATATGTGACTTAGTTGTGTCTTATGATAAAGACAACTCAATGCTTGGCATATTGTTACTTTTAAAAGTTGAACTATTATTTCATTGCAAGCATATAACAACGTAACTCATTTTCATTTAAACTTGAAACTTATGATCATCTGAGTTCATAAATGATTTACTCGTGGATTTTTACTCAATTGCAAACTTGCTAGTTACTTCAAGAAGTACTAGTATTTATTTCAACTATCACTGTGCAAACTCTTGAATTCATTGAAAGAAAGCTATTTTCTATCAAACTCCATGAACTCACCAACCATTGTGTTGACATTTTAAGCATGTTTATCTCAGGCAATCAACGGAGCAGGACAAGACACGGAGCGGGCATTTAATACTCTGATAACTTAAATGGTGTGAAAATCAAATATGTCATTCTTTCCAAATTACCATACTTTTGTGGGATTTTCAAATCAGACATTTCAACCTTGTACCAAAACTATTATTTTGAATGACATATAACTTTCAAAACGCCTTTTTCAAGCCATTTTCTAAAATTTTTGACTTCGATCCTCAGTGTAA
The DNA here is from genome assembly GCA_021014915.2 of Artemisia tridentata subsp. tridentata. Taxonomy (NCBI): domain Eukaryota; kingdom Viridiplantae; phylum Streptophyta; class Magnoliopsida; order Asterales; family Asteraceae; genus Artemisia; species Artemisia tridentata. The sequence continues at coordinate 234,298,548 of CP139505.1, forward strand.
CACCTAATTACTTTCCGCTGCCACAAAACCAAATTAGGGGGTGTTACAAAAACGCCTAGGGTTAGGGTTTTGTGTCCAGCCTCAAGATCGTTTGATCCCTGTTAGAAGATGTGTAACACAAACTACACTTGATCAAGTTGTATTGGGGCTGTTAGTTTGTAATTGTAGTTGTTAGAGATGATGATAAAGAATCTTTGTTTCAATAACATTGTACTATTCTTATTCCGCTGTGCAAATTCATATGTTTATGTACTTTGTTATTGTTATCCCTAGTGCTCTAAATGATCCATCGAGTTATTCTAAACTCCACAATTGGTATCAGAGCTTGGGGAGCTCGTGATCTAGGGATTCACAAGGTATTTAGTCAAAGAAAATCGATTTTGGTTTCAATTTTCGCAACTTTCTATAGAGCTGTTTTCAAAAGGCGATAGCTCATTCGTTAACCGTTGGATCGGGCTGAAATTTTTTTAAAGGTTCTGTGCATATCAAGGTACAATTTCACAGGAGGGATCTTCAATCTGAGCTCTTAATCGTCAGTTATGTAGATGTGTTTGATGCTAAATTAATGAACGTGACAGCTGAATGTTGAAGGTGAGTCGTGGTCTGCTAGTGATCGCTAGGGTTTTTTTAACTCTAGTTGCTCTTTATTTGATTCATATTGTTCTCAGATCTGGAGTATTACTATTGTCACGTTACTACTGTTGTTGAACAAATTGATGCTAAAATCTACTTTGTACTGCTCGATGTAAGGTTAATACTGCTCATTGCAAGTTTTTACTGCCCACTTTAATTAGTACTGCTTGTACGAATCAGTGCTACTCTAGTTCATGTTTGTGGTTAGTACTGCTCTCCATGGTTCATACTGCTGCTCTATATTTGTTTATACTACTGGGCTTGAAATAGTTTATACTGCCAGCGGTGTCCGAGATATTTATTTGTACTGCTAGCTTTGTCTGATATCGGACAGAACTAATTTGGTTCTCAAGGGAAGATCTCAGACAACACAAACAGATGGAATTGATTTAGTAATTGGCAGATTTGGAAGTTTGACACACACAAGAAGGATTTTTGGTTTTTGATTTTGGTTTACATGGTTCTTTAAGGTATACAAAGGCTCATTTTATTTGTTCTAATTGATTACGAAGAAGGTTAATTATCACTTATTTGACGATGAAGTGAAATTTTTCGAGATTGTGTTCTTATCATATCTTAAAGTGGGTGTTACACTTTGAAGATAACTTGTTCGTGCGTTCAAGTGATGACTAAGACTTGACAAGTCTAGCAAAGGTGTGCGATCTAATTTATGGTGCTCAATGCTCACATTTGCTATCACTTTGGTTATGTGTCTCATAGAAGATGAGGATTTTTGTCAAGAGATTGAGATCTCCTTATACGTCGGTTTTGGGTATACGTTCGAAGTCACATATATAGTACAAGATACAAGACATAAGTTTGGGTTGTTCTACTTCAGCATCAAATTCGTAATATTTAGTTTTCTTCTTCAGTGATCATTACATCGAGCTTACAGAATTGAAGATTCAAGAGATGGTTAACATATGGGTTTCAGGGGAAGCTTACTGTTAAAATGTTTAACCATCTAACATGCACCATTTGAGGGGAAGGTTTTTACAAGTACTTGTCGTTATTACTACTGCTAGTTTAGGTTTCTTTTGTCTTGAATTCATTTATATTAAGCTTTTTAGTGTTCTTTATGGCGGGTTGTTCGAGACATTGGAAGACTGGATTGGAAGTGTGATAGTAGTTTGTGGTTGTCGAAATCAAAGTTGCGTTTACTTGGAGTCTCCTAGTGGATTATGACAAAAAAGGGAAGAAGTACATTGAAGCTTTGCAACTTGAAGATCCTTGGTGTTATAGCATGGATTAAGGGGAAGTCCGTTTCTTTCATTATATTAGCTTCAGGGGAAGTTTGTGCTTATTTGGTTATGTCATTATCAACTAGGGGAAGATTGTTGGGTTTTATATTTGAGTTGATAAGACAAAACACATGAAAGATGAAGGACTTAAGAAGACAAAGGATGAAACTTTACAAAAAGAAAAGATTACAGAAGATTTTTTATTATTCTAAAAAATATCCTTTGTAAACCTAATTCTCTATTATATAAAGAGAATACAGGTCGTATGTTTTGGTGTGTGTCAAGATGTAAAACACCAAAGGTATGTGTGTGTGTGTGTGTAACCTAGGCGTAGGGTATGGGAAAAATGCCTAGGGTTAGGGTTTTGTGTTCAGACTAAAGATCGTTTGATCCCTGTTACAAGATGTGTAACACATACTACACTTGATCAAGTTGTATTGGGGCTGTTAGTTTGTAATTGTAGTTAGAGATGATGACGAAGAAACTTTGTTTCAATAACATTGTACTGTCCTTATTCCGCTGTGCAAATTCATATGTTTATGTACTTTGTTATTGTTATCCCTAGTGCTCTAAACGATCCATGGACTTATTCTAAACTCCACACTTTTGATTACTCAAACGCGCCTCATATTTCTGACACCTTCATTCCTCATAGAGATAAAACAGAACAACCATGGTTTGTAATGCAAATTCATGAATCTTCTTCTGATATTGGTCCTGTTAAACTGGTGGCACAAATAAATGTCCATTTACCAACCTCTGGTGAAATTACACCATTACCTAAACGTTGTCTTGTACTTAGGTATTTTGATACGTTTATGGAAGACATCAAAATTTTAGAACATGCAATTGAACGTAACTCAGAGATAAAAGTTTCCACTTTTCAATCTGCGTACGAAAAAGAAAAGAGAATTTTTTCACACACAATTCTTACCACATGTTCAACATTTACGTCTTTGTGTTACACATTGGGAACAGGAACTCCAAAAAGAAGTAACATCCATGATGAACATTTTCAATGCAATAGAAAACTCGATCTCAAAACAAAAATGTCAAAACAAAGTTTTACAAAATGAAGCTGATCGACTCTTGGAAGATGTTCTAAGTTTTGATATTATCTCTGTGAGTATGAATTCTATTTATGAGTCTTGCAATTCTATGCTTGTTGATGATCACACTGCTGACACTGAAACGTTGAGACACGAAATTGAGACTTTAAAAAGGGAAAATGAGAAAATCATTAAACACAATGATGATGTGCAAAGTAAACTTTCAACTAAAATTTTTCAACTTAACCAGAAGCTTCAATGGTGTCAAACTCAGAGTCTTGATTTTGAATTAAAATTGCAAAGTAAAAATGAAATGATGTCATTTCAAAACAGTCACACATCCAAAGTTGCGAATCTTGATGATGAAAATGCTGTTTAAAAATGTCAAATTTTCAAATATGAAAAGGAAATCGAGCATTTAAAAACTGAATACAAAACCATTTATGAATCATTGAAAACGAATCGATATCAGCTTTTGAAGGAAAATGATGAATGTTGTCAAAATTGTAATGACACCCTTCGCTTAAATAGAGAACTCGATTCAAAAATTCAACAAAGAAATCACATCAACATTGAAGTTAAAGAGAAAATTCAGTTACTAGAAAAAGGAATGTTTGTTAGCACAAATGTGATTGCACCTGGAATGTACATAATGGACAGAACATCTAGGCAAACATCCACCCAGACTACTAATTTGAATCCTTCCACTTCTACAGGAATGATCCCCACTACTAGCGTTAGCAGATCAATGTGTAAGAGCAAAAAACGGAAGAATAGGATCTTGCAACATAGAAGCGGAAAACTAGAAGCCCAGAAGTAGAACATCAACTTAGGAATTTGAATGAAACTCATGTTGCATCTGATTTATATTCTAATTTGGCAAATTGTAATCATACTATCAGTGTAACGAATGATGAACCTTTAAATGTTAATGCATCTTGTGTGTTTTGTCGTAATAGTATGTTATCTGGTGATCATACAAAATGTGTAGCTAACTCCCTTTTAACTCGTAACAAGAAACGTACATCTGGCATTCCCTCTAGACCCACTATTGCTTCTAAGTCTGTGTTAGGAAAACCGCCAAGTTAGTTTCTCAAAATGCCTTAGACACTCTGATCCGTGCTAAATAGATATATAAATATTATGCAACGACGGATACACGTGAATAAATACAAATCACCCCTTTGTGAAAAAAGATACTTGCAAAAACTCACGTTTGTGTGTGTAGTGTGAAACCAGGTAAGTGATTACCCGAATCGTTTCTCAACGAAGTGTGAATGGGCAAAGTGTGGAAAGTTTGGATTAGAGTGACTGATGATTAGATATGAGATTTTTGCTTTTTTTTTTATATCTAATTAACAAATGAGAAATAAATATATAAAAGAAAATTAAAGGCGAATTAAATAAACTAAAAACGCGTAACGGGAAATCTAAAATGGAACTAAAAAGTGAAATCTATGAAATTAAAACCTACAAGTGTAAAATTACTTAAAACTTATTTTAAAACTAAAATTATATATTTTTACACTTTTTATCTAATTATTATTGATTATTTATTATTTAATTACTTTTTAAACTATTTTAATTTATAATAAATACTAAATGAACCAAAAAAAATCTAAAACTTTTTTTTTAAATATTATGAGGTGAAAAGAAGCTAAGAAAATTATAAAAATGAAAAGTGCTTAATTAAAAATTTAAAAAGATAAAATCTATTAAATAGAAACTATCACTTATTTTATATTTTATTTTTCTTAAGGTCTACAGATATGATTATATTTTTCCTAGATTCTATTTAATAAAAGAAAATTATGAAAATTAAAATTATATTTTTATGATTAATATACTATTTATTATGATTTAATTACTATTATAAACTAATTAAAAAGATTAAAAATATTAAATGACTTAGGAAAAATCTAAAAAATTCAGGATAAGTCTAAAATATTATTTAAAAGCTAGGAAAATTAAAATCAAAAGTCTACTAAACCCTAATAAGCAGTTGGGCAGATAAGCTCAAAAACTAATAGCTAATAAGCTCAAAAATTTACCAAAGGCTCAGAACAAGTTTAATATACTATTAGAAGCTTGAAACAACTTAAAAATACAAATAAGCTCAAGGAAATAAGCTGATAAGCAGATTGGCAGTTGCAAAACTTATACAGAAACTCAGGAAAATGGCCAATTTGCAGGGCAGATTAAGCAATCAATAAGCTGATAAGTGAGAAATTTTATGGGGGAAAAAGATTGCTATTACTATGAGCTATTCAAAAAACCAAAAAGCAAGCCCTCAGCTTATCTAGATAAGCCACAAATGAGTTGAGTTCAGCAGCTTTAGCAACTCAGTATACACTGAAGTCTGCTGTGTGCAGAAGTTGTGCAGAAGTGCACAACTCTAATAGACACCTAACCAACTCTTTTATATTCACTAAATGGTTCACAAGGGACTCAGTAAAGCAAAGAAAAAGGCCAAAATGAGGTCATGGCTGCTTATAGCTTATTTGGTCTATTTATGGACTGAAAAGTGCACAGGTAGGACAAAAGTGCTATTTCTAACTATATAACTTATATGGACTCAGAAACACCTTATTTGGACTATAAAAAGCTGGATCAAAGTTGGGAATAAGGTAAATGTACAGTACATGCTATGTTTGACCTAGTTGACCTTATAAACCAAACACCCCTTTAAAAGGTGTCTGTGGTGATTTTGCAAATGGAACAACTACTTTTAACTATGATATCTGGATTTTACTTAATAACTAACTTATACTAACTATATTAAGCAACTTTTAAAGTATAAATAAGCAGATTATTAAGCTATACTAATCCTAGTTGTTTTTGTCTTTTATAAGTTTTTTAAGTGAAATAAAGACACAGGCTATTTTATAAATATGAAACTGATGAAATATATAAGCAAACTAATAATAAGCAGTAAATATTGAAAATAAGCTATAAATAAGCAGTAGCACAGTAATATGGAAAGTAATGCAAAACTAGAGAAATTCTCACAACTGTTGGATGATAGATCAAAGAACGTAGGACCAGAACTTTCCTAGCTTGTCAAAAACAAGCTAGATACCCCATTCAAGCCTTCCTGAATAGCTTATACCCCAGAACTACTTATCTTGACCACATGTTGACTTTGTTGACTTTTCTTGGATTTCTTGCATTGGGACTGTGAGACTTATCAAAAACTCATCATAAGCTATGTAGAGCTTATATGAGCTTATACAAATAGATAACAAACTTTTACCAACACTAGATTGCTTAATTCGAATTAATGGTAACCATGGAAATTTCAAACTTTTGAACTTTCATTAACCCTTGCAATTTAGAACAATACTGATTAGATTAAACATAAAAGAGCTTAAACAAACTTGATTTGATATAAAGAAACTTAAGTTACAACTGATTTAAAGCTTAAAATTACAATACGAACTTAAATAAAAACTAACTGCCTTTTATGGCTTACAAGAGGCCCTATATATACAAAATTGAGATAGATTGGTCTTCTAATCATCTCTGAGTCTTTCTGCACCCTTGGAAAGCTCTTAAAACGATCTCATCCCTTCATTTGGATTTTGGCGCCAAAAGTGATGTGAGTGGAAAACACCACTAGGTACTGTGAAGTGTGATGAGGAAGATGCATTTAATGCATTTTGGCTGTTAGGTAAGGTGGAGAGTAGCAGAGGAGGGGGGGGGTGATGGGATGTAGCAGAGAAACTATGGGTGAGGTGGTTTTGGTGTCTGGTATTGGCGGGTTTAGTGGGAAGGGGAAAGAAGTTTGACCGAAGTCAAACCCAGGTTTTGGGTTTTATTAAAACAAACGGGAAGTGGGCTTTGGTGATGGATTTGGGCGGGTTTTATAAAAAAGAAAATGGGTTGGGTAAGTGTAGGGAGTGGGTTGGGGTTATAGCTGGTTTATTATTTGGGTTTATTTAGTTTAGGATTAGAAATGGTTTAGGATTTAACTTGAAGGACCATTGTTGCAAATCTGAAAATCCCAAGGACTAAAACTGCCAAATCTGAAATATTAATTCCAAGGACCATTTGTGTCAAGTTTCAATAGTACAAGGACCATAAAAGATAATTTTCCATTTTGAAAACCAAGGGACTTGTTTTGCCATTTTTTGAAACTCCAGGGACTGAAACTGCCAATTATGCAAACTTTATTTGTTTTCACATGTTTTCAATCCTTTTGCACTTGTAACACATAAAAACACAATCAAATGATATTTCCTGTATTTTGAAGCATAACTGCATGTTTTTTAAATGTTTTTGCAGTCTAAATGTGACAGAAATGATGAGTATTTAGACACTCATCAATCCCCCACACTAAACTATTGCTAGTCCCTGGCAATCTTTTATGAAAATTTAATGGATTTTTTCTCTTTACCAAAAGCCATTACTTCTGGAGTAGCCAATGTTTTAGTATGTGATACTTTGGTACAATGATAACCAAATGATTTTGAGCAAATCATCAGCTGTCAACGGATTTGATTTGTCTTTACCAAAAGCCATTTGCTCCTGGACTAGCCAACTCTTTGATAAAATACAGTTATTATCTTTGGTGAGCTGATTACCAAATATGGTTTTCCACTGCCTTTACCACAAGCCATAACCTTGCGGGCTAGCCAACTCTTCACTTATAAAGATATGGTGAGTCGAATACCATACAATTTTTGGCAAATTGTAAGCCATAAACAGATTTGAGACATCTTTACCAAGATCCGTTTGCTCTCGGATTAGCCAATCCTTATGTGGGTTAGACATGGCGGACTGATAACCATTTATTGCGTTCTAAGTGAGAAAAAAAATTTTAAAATTTTGGCCAAAATGCGGGTACTGGATGGTACATATGATCAAATTCGCTAGAATTCCCCCCCACACTTAGAACTGAATATTGCCCTCAATATTTAAAGTACCGGTTGTTAAACCAACACTTAGAACGTGAAAAGGTAATATAAATAGCCATTATTTTATTTATACACAATTTTTTTTTTTTTTTTTTTTTTTAAATATATATATACAACAGCAGGGGCACTCCCCCACACTTAGGTGGTAGAACAGAGAAAGAAGACAGAGACACGGGTGAAAACCCATGTGGTGCTTGAGTTTTTGATCACCGAGTCACTAGCTTGACTCGATCCCCGCATTCATTGGTTCATGGGGAAAGTTTGAAGATCCGGGACAACCATGGGTGGTATGTCCTCTCCAAAGTAGTGTTTTAACCGATGGACATTCACTTTAAAATTTGGACCGTCATTTTGAGATAACTCAACGGTACCATATGGATAAACCTTTGTAATAGTGAATGGACCAGACCAACGGGATTTGAGTTTGCCTGAGAAGATCTTTAATCTTGAATTGAAAAGAAGGACTCGATCACCAACGTTAAAAACGCGGTTCTTTATTTTTGAGTCATGAATCTTCTTTGTCTTTTCTTTGTAGATCAAAGAGTTCTCGTAGGCTTGATCACGTAGTTCATTTAATTCATTCATTTGAACTTTACGGTGATCACCCGCAGTTTGGAGATCAAAGTTAGCATGTTTTAAGGCCCAGTAGGCTTTGTGCTCTAATTCGATCGGAAGATGACATGCCTTTCCGTACACAAGTTTGTAAGGCGTACACCCGATGGGTGTTTTGTAAGCTGTACGAAAGGCCCATAATGCATCATCCAATTTATCCGACCAGGATGCACGATTTTCCCCTACAATCCTTTCCAGTATTCTTTTAATACCACGATTTGAAACTTCCACTTGTCCACTTGTTTGTGGGTGATACGCGGTAGAAAGACGGTGAGTAATACCGTATTTAAGCATGACTTTTGCAAATTGTTCATTGCAAAAGTGCGTACCGCGATCACTTATGATAGCACGGGGAGTTCCAAACCGAGAAAAGAGTGATTTCAAAAATTTACAAACTACTCGGGCGTCGTTGGTGGGGAGAGCTTTCGCTTCGACCCATTTAGACAAATAATCGACAGCCACGAGTATATACTTGTTCCCTCGTGAAGACGGGAACGGGCCCATAAAGTCAATGCCCCAAACGTCAAAAATTTCACAAACTTGAACGACGTTTTGTGGCATTTCATCTCTTTGAGAGATCTTCCCGTGACGTTGACAAGAGTCACAAGATTTGACTAAGTCATGGGCATCACGGTAGATTGTAGGCCAATAGAAACCGGAATCAAACACCTTCTTGGCGGTGTAATTGGCACCATGATGTCCCCCTGTGGGTCCATTGTGGCATGCCTTAAGAATATCATTGGCCTCTTGGCCGTGAACATACTGCCGGATGACTTGATCCGCACATACTTTAAACAAGTAGGGGTCGTCCCAAAAGTAATGCTTCACATCTTTGAAGAATTTGTTCTTTTGTTGGGTCGACATCCCTTTCACTATGAAGTTACCCGCATGGTAATTTGCAAAGTCAGCAAACCACGGGGTAGTAGAATCTCCACGAAAAGCCACCGCATTGAGTGTCTCGAGAGGAAATGTTTAATTTATTTCCTTTCTCTCGAAAACATCTTGGTGTGGGTTCTCTAATCGGGATAGATGATCAGCAGCTAGGTTCTCAGCTCCTTTTTTATCACGTATAATGATATCAAATTCTTGCAGGAGGAGAACCCAACAGAGCAATCTCGGCTTTGCATCTTGTTTTGCAAAGAGATATTTGAGAGCCGAGTGATCCGTATACACTACACATTTCGTCAAGATTAAATATGGCCGAAACTTCTCAAAGGCATACACTACAGCCAATAATTCTTTTTCTGTAGTGGTGTAATGAGTTTGAGCTTCAGTCATGGTTTTACTTGCGTAGTGGATAGGCTGAAAGTGTTTGGCTTTTCGTTGCCCCAGGACTGCACCGATAGCAAAATCACTTGCATCGCACATGAGCTCAAAGGGAAAATCCCAGTCGGGGGCAACCAGAATGGGTGCTTCAGTAAGCTTTTTCTTTAATGTTTCAAAAGCTTCGATGCACTCGGGTGAGAAGATAAAAGGAGCATCCTTTTCAAGGAGATGAGTCATAGGCCGGGCGATTTTAGAGAAATCTTGTATGAATCTACGATAGAAACCGGCATGACCCAGAAAACTCCTAATACCTTTGACGGTAGTGGGATGAGGTAATTTAGCAATGACATCAACTTTAGCTCTGTCAACCTCAATCCCGTTCTTTGATATCTTATGGCCGAGGACAATGCCCTCTTTGACCATAAAATGACTCTTCTCCCAATTTAGACAAAGATTGGTGTCTTCACACCGTTTCAACATGTTTTCTAAATGGGAGAGACATGTTTCGAATGAATCCCCAATGACCGAGAAGTCATCCATAAAGACCTCCATCGTTTTCCCGATCATGTCGGAGAATATGGACATCATGCACCTTTGGAATGTGCCTGGAGCATTGCATAAGCCAAAAGGCATACGTTTATAAGCAAAGGTTCCATAGGGGCATGTAAAGGTGGTCTTTTCTTGATCTTGTGGATCAATGGGAATTTGAAAGTAACCCGAGAAACCATCAAGGAAACAATAGTACTCGTTCCCTGCTAATCTCTCAAGCATTTGGTCCATAAAGGGTAGAGGAAAATGGTCTTTTCGGGTGGCATCATTTAACTTACGATAGTCAATGCAAACACGCCACCCCGTAACCAATCGAGTTGGGATCAACTCATTCTCCTCATTTGTGACAACAGTTATGCCACCCTTTTTTGGAACACAGTGAATGGGACTAACCCAAGGACTATCAGAGATGGGATAAATCAATCCTGCATCAAGAAGTTTGAGAACCTCTTGTTTGATAACATCGTGGATTTTAGGATTCACCCTTCTTTGGTGTTGGACTGCTGGTTTAAAGTCATCCTCCATTAAAATCTTGTGAGTACAAAATTCAGGGTCGATACCCTTTATGTCGGAGAGTTTCCAAGCAATGGCTTGCTTGTGTGACTTCAAGACCTTTATTAGAGCAGTCTTTTCCTCATCACTTAAGTCTTTAGCAATAATGACGGGTAATTTATCATCACCCTCCAAAAATGCGTACTCAAGATGAGGTGGTAAGTCTTTGAGTTCGACCACAGGAAATTCATCGGTTTTCTCAACTGATTTAATTTCCTCGTTATGAAGTTCAACGGGAGGGAGTGGAAGAGAATTGTCCTGATTCAACAATTTCTCAAGAAGAAGAATATCTCCCTCCAGATCAATCTCAGCGTCATCAATTCCTTCCAGAAATGAATCACACTTGAGAAAAGCCTCGATCTCTTCCAAATTGAAATCACTTCCCTCAAACGGAGTGAGAGAAGGGGAAGAGTCGAAATGATAGGTGGAGAAGATGTGGTGGGATCTCCACTCACAGAATTATGAGAATAACCAAGAAACTCTTGAGAGTACTCCTCTGAAGCAACATCGATGACATCGATTCGGTTAACCGATTCAGAATCATAATTTGAGGAGTACCTCGAAGTTTGATCGAGGTTAAAGGTAACAGCTTCATTACCCACACGTAATGTGATTTCATGCTCAAATACATCAATGAGAGCATGGCCCGTTCTTAGGAATCCTCTTCCAAGAATGAGAGGAACCCTAGGATCAGCATCGAAATCGAAAACCACAAAGTCAGCTGGAAAATGGAACTTTCCTACTTTCACAAATACATCCTCAGCAATGCCGCGTGGATGAGATATGGTACGATCTGCAAGCTCGAGAGTCATGCATGTAGGGGTAAGAGCCGGAAGAGAAAGTTTCTTCCATACTGAATGAGGCATCAGGTTGATGCTTGCACCAAGATCGGCCAAGGCATAGCATTCAACCATTCCCGGAAATACACAAGGTATTAGAAACTTTCCAGGATCTCCAAGCTTCTCGGGAAGCTTTTTCAAGATAACTGCTGAGCAGTTCTCATTTAATGGAGTTTTCGCCATTTTAAACAATTTTTCCTTGTTGCTTAACAAGTGTTTGATTGTGGATGCAAATTTGGGCATCAGAATGATAGCATCCGCAAAGCTTATGTCAAAATGTAATTCTTTAAAGATTTGAAAGAATTTATCCATTTGTTGACTAGCCTTTTCGCGGGGCTTTTGCTCATGTAAACGTGATGGGTAAGGAATAGAAGGTTTGGATTTAGGGTTTTCAACAGGGATTTCATGCGATTCAAAAACAACTCCAGGTTTGGGTTTTGGTTTCGGGACAACTTGAGGTTGGACGTTGTCGGTACCTCCGTTATTAGTAGGAAGTTCCTTGTCCTTAGTCACCTCAGGTTCACTTTCCACTACCTTGGGGGGAGGAGAAGAAGGGGTAGTAGGAATAGTGGGTCCATCATAAGCTTTACCACTGCGTGTGGTGACAACTTTGAGTTCACCCTTTGGTTTGACAACAGTGTTACCAGGGAGACCTCCTGAGGTAGAAGGTGGATTGAGATGGTTCATGAGGCTGGCAAGCATATTCTTAACCTCGCTTTGAGAGTGATAAATTTTATTTGAAAGCTCATTTTTTAGCTCAGTTCCTTGCTTGTATATTGAAGTTTGAAATTCATTCTTCAAATTAGAGATCTGATTTTGCATAGCCTTCATTTTGGTCTCATTAACCTTGATGTAGTTATCAAGTTCATTTGAGAGAGGTCCTTGGTAATTAGGAGCTGAATACCCTTGATTACCCTTTTGGGGCGGGTATTGATTATTCGGGGTATGAAATTGATTTTGCACGTTTTGCCCTCTTTGTTGATTAGGATTGATCCTATTTGGATTGTTGGGAGGAGGAAATTCGGGTGGTCCAAATTGGTTGCTAGCACGGTGGTTTGGGTCTACTTGAGGATGGTATTGATTACCTCCTTGATTGGAAGTTCCGGCTATAGCATTAGCCTCAAATGTAGTGCCATCGGTGGCAGTACAATTGTAGTAAGCGTGAGGACCACCACAAGTAACACAAACTTCTATCTTTTTGACTTCAGCAGTGTGATAAGTTTGCGGAGCGGACTCTTTCTTTTGTGTGGAGAAAACCAAAGCTTGAATAGCCTTCGTGAGTTCAGCAAGTTGAGTATCATTATTAGAAGAACTCACGGGAGATGAAGTGGAAGGACCAGCACTAGCCTGGGAATTATATGGCCTGGTTCGTGCAGTGCGGACCTTAGACTTATTTTCAATGAGAGCAATGGCTTCCTTAGTAGATTTGCTCAAAAAATTACCTCCAGCTGAGGCATTGAGAGAATCTTGGTCAGATGGGTTTAACCCATTGTAGAAAGTGTCCATTTGCATCAAATCGGTGAAACCGTGATGAGGATATTTGCGGAGCAATTCTTTGAAACGATCCCATGCCTCTCCAAATGGTTCATCAAACCTTTGAGAGAATTTCATGATTTCATTTTTAAGATGCGTGGTTTTAGAAGGAGGAAAGAATTCATTTATGAACTTTTGAACCAAATCTTCCCATGTTCCAATTGATCGAGGGGGTTGTTTATCAAGCCAAATCCGGGCTGCCCCATCGATGGAAAACGGGAAAGGAAGAAGTTTGATTGATTCCTCAGGGACATTTTTGCATTTGATGTTGGATGTGATTTTATTGAACCATCGAATGTGATCTTGAGGATCGTCCCTTTCAAAACCATAGAATTGACGCGATGTTACAAGGTTTATCAACCCGGTTTTAAGCTCAAAATTCTCAGCCACGATGGCTGGAACAATAATGGCATCTCCATAACCCTCGGTGGGAGCTTGGAGAAGCTCATACATAGGATGGTCTTCTGCCATGATGACAGGGATTTGGGGATCAGTACGTATCTCGGGTAAGAATGATGGGGCAGAACGTCTACGACGTCTTCGAGGTATGTTTACAAGCTCACGGAAAGGGCTTGATGACCTAGAAGAATGAGTGCGCATGCACTTTTAGCAAAATTTTTCAATTAAATCAAGATCGAAGCAAAAACACAAGTGAACTTAAACCAACAATCAACAAGCGTATGGTAGCTCTCTAAAAGATAAACACACAGAGTGGCGGAGAAGCAAAGGTGGGCAATTAATGCTCCTTAAAAACCCGCTTCTTTCAGTTCGACAATTTAATGTCAAACTATCCTTAAACCTCCTTTATAGTTTGTTTATCAATCAAAGGTGAGCCGATATTCGCAAGTGATACAGAGGCAAGTTTTAAATCTGATGTTTGGGAATCTTATTATGATAATACCCAAGTTGAGGAATATTATATTAATTTTGCTTTTAATCCTTTATTTTAACAATAAAACGGAAAATGTTTTTGGGTTTTTATTTTTTATATGATATTATATATATAAAAGAAAAGGAAAATATTTTCGTATTTTATATGGTTTATGGGAAATAGGAACTTCACGAGGAAGGATCTCAAATCACTAATCGATTAAACTCTAAACAATATTGTCGCAACACACCTCCCCGGCAGCGGCGCCAAAATTTGATCAGTGCTAAATAGATATATAAATATTATGCAACGACGGATACACGTGAATAAATACAAATCACCCCTTTGTGAAAAAGGATACTTGCAAAAACTCACGTTTGTGTGTGTAGTGTGAAACCAGGTAAGTGATTACCCGAATCGTTTCTCAACGAAGTGTGAATGGGCAAACTGTGGAAAGTTTGGATTAGAGTGACGGATGATTAGATATGAGATTTTTTTTTTTTTTATATCTAATTAACAAATGAGAAATAAATATACAAAAGAAAATTAAAGGCGAATTAAATAAACCAAAAACGCGTAACGGGAAATCTAAAATGGAACTAAAAAGTGAAATCTATGAAATTAAAACCTACAAGTGTAAAATTACTTAAAACTTATTTTAAAACTAAAATTATATATTTTTACACTTTTTATCTAATTATTATTAATTATTTATTATTTAATTACTTTTTAAACTATTTTAATTTATAATAAATACTAAATGAACAAAAAAAATCTAAAACTTTTTCTATAAATATTATGAGGTGAAAAGAAGCTAAGAAAATTATAAAAATGAAAAGTGCTTAATTAAAAATTTAAAAAGATAAAATCTATTAAATAGAAACTATCACTTATTTTATATTTCATTTTTCTTAAGGGTCTACAGATATGATTATATTTTTCCTAGATTCTATTTAATAAAAGAAAATTATGAAAATTAAAATTATATTTTTCTGATTAATATTCTATTTATTATGATTTAATTACTATTATAAAATAATTAAAAAGATTAAAAATATTAAATGACTTAGGAAAAATCTGAAAAATTCAGGATAAGTCTAAAATATTATTTAAAAGCTAGGAAAATTAAAATCAAAAGTCTACTAAACCCTAATAAGCAGTTGGGCAGATAAGCAGTTGGGCAAATAAGCTAAAAATAAGCTAATAAGCTCAAAAATTTACCAAAGGCTCAGAACAAGTTTAATATACTATTAGAAGCTTGAAACAACTTAAAAATACAAATAAGCTCAAGGAAATAAGCTGATAAGCAGATTGGCAGTTGCAAAACTTATACAGAAACTCAGGAAAATGGCCAATTTGCAGGGCAGATTAAGCAATCAATAAGATGATAAGTGAGAACTTTTATGGGGGCAAAAGATTGCTATTACTATGAGCTATTCAAAAAACCAAAAAACAAGCCCTCAGCTTATCTAGATAAGCCACAAATGAGTTGAGTTCAGCAGCTTTAGCAACTCAGTATACACTGAGTCTGCTGTGTGCAGAAGTTGTGCAGAAGTGCACAACTCTAATAGACACCTAACCAACTCTTTTATATTCACTAAATGGTTCACAAGGGACTCAGTAAAGCAAAGAAAAAGGCCAAAATGAGGTCATGGCTGCTTATAGCTTATTTGGTCTATTTATGGACTAAAAAGTGCACAGGTAGGACAAAAGTGCTATTTCTAACTATATAACTTATATGGACTCAGAAACACCTTATTTGGACTATAAAAAGCTGGATCAAAGTTGGGAATAAGGTAAATGTACAGTACATGCTATGTTTGACCTAGTTGACCTTATAAACCAAACACCCCTTTAAAAGGTGTCTGTGGTGATTTTGCAAATGGAACAGCTACTTTTAACTATGATATCTGGATTTTACTTAATAACTAACTTATACTAACTATATTAAGCAACTTTTAAAGTATAAATAAGCAGATTATTAAGCTATACTAATCCTAGCTGTTTTTGGCTTTTATAAGTTTTTTAAGTGAAATAAAGACACAGGCTATTTTATAACTATGAAACTGATGAAATATATAAGCAAACTAATAATAAGCAGTAAATATTGAAAATAAGCTATAAATAAGCAGTAGCACAGTAATATGGAAAGTAATGCAAAACTAGAGAAATTCTCACAACTGTTATGGATGATAGATCAAAGAACCTAGGACCAGAACTTTCCTAGCTTGTCAAAAACAAGCTAGAAACCCCATTCAAGCCTTCCTGAATAGCTTATACCCCAGAACTGCTTATCTTGACCACAGGTTGACTTTGTTGACTTTTCTTGGATTTCTTGCATTGGGACTGTGAGACTTATCAAAAACTCATCATAAGCTATGTAGAGCTTATATGAGCTTATACAAATAGATAACAAGCTTTTACCAACACTAGATTGCTTAATTCGAATTAATGGTAACCATGGAAATTTCAAACTTTTGAACTTTCATTAACCCTTGCAATTTAGAACAATACTGATTAGATTAAACATAAAAGAGCTTAAACAAACTTGATTTGATATAAAGAAACTTAAGTTACAACTGTATTAAAGCTTAAAATTACAATACGAACTTAAATAAAAACTAACTGCCTTTTATGGCTTACAAGAGGCCCTATATATACAAAATTGAGATAGGATTGGTCTTCTAATCATCTCTGAGTCTTTCTGCACCCTTGGAAGCTCTTAAAACGATCTCAGCCCTTCATTTGGATTTTGGCGCCAAAAGTGATGTGAGTGGAAAACACCACTAGGTACTGTGAAGTGTGATGAGGAAGATGCATTTAATGCATTTTGGCTGTTAGGTAAGGTGGAGAGTAGCAGAGGAGGGGGGTGATGGGATGTAGCAGAGAAACTATGGGTGAGGTGGTTTTGGTGTCTGGTATTGGCGGGTTTAGTGGGAAGGGGAAAGAAGTTTGACCGAAGTCAAACCCAGGTTTTGGGTTTTATTAAAACAAACGGGAAGTGGGCTTTGGTGATGGATTTGGGCCGGGTTTTATAAAAAAGAAAATGGGTTGGGTAAGTGTAGGGAGTGGGTTGGGGTTATAGCTAGGTTTATTATTTGGGTTTATTTAGTTTAGGATTAGAAATGGTTTAGGATTTAACTTGAAGGACCATTGTTGCAAATCTGAAAATCCCAAGGACTAAAACTGCCAAATCTGAAATATTAATTCCAAGGACCATTTGTGTCAAGTTTCAATAGTACAGGGACCATAAAAGATAATTTTCCATTTTGAAAACCAACGGACTTGTTTTGCCATTTTTTGAAACTCCAGGGACTGAAACTGCCAATTATGCAAACTTTGTTTGTTTTCACCTGTTTTCAATCCTTTTGCACTTGTAACACATAAAAACACAATCAAATGATATTTCCTGTATTTTGAAGCATAACTGCATGTTTTTTAAATGTTTTTGCAGTCTAAATGTGACAGAAATGATGAGTATTTAGACACTCATCACACTCTGTTGGGAATTAAATGTTCTGAAGTTAGTACTGCTAAGGGAAATACACTAACAGTACTAACTGCTAGTGTGTAACTTAAGACTGCTCAAGAAATAACTAACAGTACTAACTGCTAGGTTAGTACTGCCAGTACAGCTGAAGGTTCTGCTTGAAGATAACTGCTCTTGGAGATATTGTAGGAGATAAGTATGGTATCGATTGTGTGTATATCTTATTTAGTTAGAATTATACGGTGTAATACTTATCTTGTAAAGGACTCCTTAGTCTATAAAAGGAGATCCTAGGTTATACGGTTTGAGATATATCAGTCATAGAGATTCAAGGTTTTGTAACCCTAGTGATAGCTAAGATCACTCGTATTATTCTCAATAATATTGAATCGTTTATGGTTAACATTCTGTGTTCATTGTTCAAATACAAAGCATAACTATTCCATTACTTAAGCTTATATTCTTCTAAGTGTGATTAAGTAGATTCCACATACTTAATCATATTCTCTCAAAGTATCTTATACACGTTATACAGGAGTAGCATCCTAAGTGTATTATAATCCTCTCAAGTCGCTATCAGAGCCAGGTTTGATACTATTGATTTAGAAGAAGTAATGGACATGGAAAACACTCAATCCAACATGGTTGCCAAACTACCAATGCTCAAGCAAAATGAATTCGACAAGTGGAAGTTAAGGATAGAACAATACTTCCAGGTGTAAGACTATGCACTCTAGGAAAATTACTGAACAAGGAAATTCGTTCTAGCCTACAACCTCTACTACAACTGTTGAGGGTAAAGTTGAGACAGTTGTGCAGACTGTTCCAGTCACTGCTGAAGAGAGGCTTCAGAAGAAGAATGACCTCAAGGCCAGAAGTCTGCTGATGATGACCATTCCAAATGATCAACTCTTGTCTTTCAGCAAGTACAAAGATGCTAAGACTTTGTGGGAGGCAATCATAGCCAGATGTGGAGGGAATGAAGCTACTAAGAAAACTCAGAAGACTTTCCTAAAGCAAAACTTTGAGAACTTCACTGCTACCAGCAATGAGTCACTGGATCATATGTTCAACAGGCTTCAAAAGATTGTAAGCCAACTGGCTGTGCTTGGTGTGGATATACCTCAAGAAGATTTGAACTCCAAGTTCTTGAGGAGTTTACCAGCAGAATGGGCTATGCATGTGGTTGTCTGTAAGAACAAGCCAGACATTGATACAACGAGCTTGATGGACTTATATAGCAATTTCAAGATTGTGGAGCAAGATGTGAAGAAAGCTAGAGGATATAGTTCAAGCATTGGGAACATGGCCTTTGTGTCATCTCCTAGTACCTCAAGTCCAGTTGAAGAAGTTAAGGTTGATGTGGGAGTTAGTACTGCTAGCTCAAATATTAGTACTGCTAGTTCATCAAGTAGTACTGTTGGTATTCTTGATGAGAAAACATGTTGTACCTTCCTGACAAGCTAGAATGATGGGACTATGCTTACTCATAAAGACCTCCAGGAGATCAATGATGATGATTTGGAGGAGATGGACCTCAAATGGCAGATCTCTCTTCTTTGCATGAGGGCTAAGAAGTTCCACCAATGTAGGACCGAATATACAAGTGATTTATGTGGTTCGGGAGGTCTTGGTTGGTGAAAGAAGATGAATATCTTTATCTTTTTAGAGAGAGAGAGAGTAGTGAGAGGGTGGAGAAACTGGAATTTTATCTTTATTAAAAGAAATGAATGAATAATACACAGCTTTCCCACACCCCTCATGGAGAGTCATGAGGGGTATTTATAGGCCCTATTACATCACATGTTTGCCATTTAAACATAAGTAGTCCCTGCGTGTACTACTTACTATCAATCTAGTCCAATTCACGTGAGCGATGATATCTTTATAAAAAAGCGAGTCTAACAACCAAAGAACTGGAAGGAAGATCACTATCAGCAGCAATGATACTGTTGGCTTTGATAAATCAAAGCTAGAGTGCTACAATTGCCATAAGTTGGGGCACTTCTCAAGGGAATGCAGGAAGCCTAGGCAGCAGGATGGCAAGAGCAGAGGTTATGGGAACAAGGCCAAGATTGTGGAAGAAACTTAGCCAAGTTCAAAGGCAATGGTGGCTATTAATGGCTTAGGGTTTGATTGGAGCTTTATGGCAGCAGAGGAGGAAGAACCTACTAAGATGGCACTCATGGCCTTCTCTGATTCTGAGGTACAATCTGCTAATGTTTGTTATAAATCTTGTACTGCTCTTAAAGAACTAGAAACTTTAAGAAAACATTATGATGAACAAAGGATAGAGCTGAACAAAACTAATTATAATTTGTTAAATCATAAAAGGGGTTTGGCTGCCCTAGAGGAGCAGATAGTACACTATAAGAGCAATGAGTCTAGTTTTGCTGATGATATAGCAGTTCTAAAAAGAGATTTAACTTTTAAAAATGCTGAAATTAGTCTTTTGAAAGCTGAGTTGGATAAGATTAAAATGGCTAATAAAAACATTCAATTAAGTGTAGAAACATTAGAATATGCATCTAAGGGTTTAAACAAAATAATTGAGTGTCAACTAATCAACAAAGCTAAATCTGGATTAGGTTATAAGACTGTTCCACCTCCTCACAGAGGAATCCCTGCACCCCCAGGGATAGACCTAGAACATACAGGTTTGCCAGAATTTCAACAACCAATGTTAGAATATGGTCCTAAGCCAAAAGAAAATATAGTTGTTGACAAGCCTGTAGAAGTAAGTGAACCCTTTGAGAGTGCAAGTGACACTTCACTCACTAAGGACAAGGTGTCCTCTGGTAAGAATTTAGATGCTCCAACCATAGAGGATTGGACATCTGATGATGAGGATGATCAGGTTATGGCTAAGCCTGATGTTGTTAAGGTAGAAGGAACAAGTGTTCCTAAGGTGGTCAAGAATGATACTGTTAGGCCTAAAACAAATGTTAAACAAGTTAGGCAACCAGTAAGGTATTGTGAAATGTATAGAACTACAGACAAGCCCAGAGGTAACCAAAGGAATTGGAACAACCTCAAGTCTCACCAACTAGGTGATGACTTTGTCCTATATAAGAAAGCTTGTTACAATTGTGGAGGTTTTGATCATCTTGCAGCTTTTTGCAACAAAAGGGTAACTGGGCATTCAAACCATAGGGTGAACTTAGAAATGCCTCAAAATCACTCTAATATTGCTAGAATGACATCCAGAGCAGCTTTATTGAAGTATGGCCCAAAGAAAGTTAATACTGCTAGACCAGCAGTTAGTACTGCCAGACCATTTAAGTCTGTTTACTCAAAACCAGCAGTTCAAGGTGCAAAAATAACTTTCAAACATGCACCAACAACTGCTAAAAGGCATTTTCAAACAAAAGCAGTGGTATAAAAACAGATTTGAAAACCAAAAGCTACAACTGCAAAGCCAACAGTTAATACTTTTAGTCAAGCAGTTAGTACTGGCAATTTTAAAAACACTGCTAAGTGAAAGAGGGATAATGCTGTTAAGGCCTCAACATGTTGGGTTTTGAGACCACTCCAATCCAATGGTGCATCAACTATTTTTAAAAGATTTGATTATATTGATGCATGAGGCAAACCTAAGTCAGTAATGGCTTGGGTTCCCCAAGGAAACTAATTTCCTTATTTCATGTGCAGGGACATTCACAAGAAGATGAAGAAGATCAAGGATATGCAGATAGTGGGTGTTCCAGGCACATGACACGGAACATGTCCTATCTTTCAGATTTCCAATCGTTTGATGGAGGATATATTACCTTTGGGGGAGGCATAGGAGGCAGAATTATTAGTAAAGATGTGTGTAGAGTTTGAAAAACTTATGCATGACAAGTTTCAGATGAGTTTCATAGGGGAACTTACTTTCTTTTTGGGTCTGCAAGTTTAGCAATCCAGTGAAGGCATATTTATTAGCCAGGATAAATATGTGGTAGAGATTCTAAGGAAGTTTCAGTTTGCTGATTCAAAAGTGGCAAACACACCAATAGATCCTGAGAAACCTCTTCTTAAAGATACAGATGGGGAGCCTGTTGATATTCACACATACAGATCCATGATAGGGTCCTTGATGTATCTTACATCATCAAGACCAGATATCATGTTTGCTGTTTGTGCTTGTGCAAGATTTCAAGTGACTCCTAAGGTTTCTCACTTAACAGCAGTCAAAAGGATCTTTAGATATCTTAAGGGTCAACCTAGGTTGGGTCTGTGGTATCCTAGGGAATCACCTTTTGACCTTGTAGCATATTCAGACACTGATTATGCTGGTACAAGTTTGGAAAGAAAATCAACAACTGGAGGAGGTCAATTCCTTGGATTCAGACTAATATCATGGCAGTGTAAGAAGCAAACAATTGTGGCAACTTCAACAACTGAAGCTGAGTATGTAGCTGTTGCAAGTTGCTATGGTCAAGTGCTTTGGATTCAAAATCAACTTCTTGACTATGGGTACAATTTCATGAACACTGTCATATATATTGATAATAGCAGTATAATTTGTATAATTAAAAATCCAGTGCAACACTCTAAAACAAAACACATAGAAATTAGGCATCATTTTATTAGAGACTGCAATGAGAAAAAGTTGATTCAAGTTGTTAAAATTGATTCTGATCAAAACTTTGCATATCTTCTCACAAAAGCCTTTGATGTAGGAAGGTTTCAATACTTGGTAGCAAGTATTGAGATGCTTAACCCTTAAAGTTTTTCAAACTATGTGTTTTATCCATAAATTGGATTTGTACTGCTAGGTTATCAATTAGTACTGGTATTATATAGTTTGTACTGTTAGTACAATTTTGCTCTGTTTTGTTAATACTGTTAGTCATATGTTTATGCTGTTATGAGGCAAGTGCTTTGCACTTTGTTCTCTTGGTTTTGGACTAACAATTTCAGGTGCTAAAGTTGATAATGACGAAACAAGGATCATGACCTTTCCCTGAAGATGGAAACTTTTGTCTTGATCTTGGAATTGGAGCACAAAGGGAATTCTCAAGTGCAATGTGTGAGCAGAAGTTGGTGGTTCAAGTTGCTGCTATAATAGGTTAATGATGGACAGAGTTTGGGAATAAATTAACAAAGGCTTATACCTAAGTTAATTGCTTCCTTAAAACTTCTTTCTTGAAACTTATTATGATGTTTTACACTGAATTGATGGCTTAGTTGGTTAGATAGTAACTGACCCAACTCACTTTCTATCATTTTATACTTGTATTAGTATAATGAGTTAGTCTAAGGACATCTAATAGAAAGAACAACGAGCAAACGTGAATCTAACACTTGTGTTAAAGGCAACAACTGCCATGAGCTGGAAACCCTGTCAAGAAACCCCTTTGAATGGGTTTATCTGATCATAGGCAGTTACTTGTAATTGAAAACATTGGTTCTCACACAACCAGAGGTTGCTTTAAACCGACATCTTGATTAAGTGTCTGTCTTTACACTTAATCCCTTCAAAATGGTTGTTAGTAATATGGTTTTTGATCTAAAACGAGTTCATACTGCTGAGTCAAAAATTTTTTTCTCAAAATTTTGTATTGTCAGTGTTAAAGTTAGTACTGGTAGGCTTAATTAGTACTGCTAAATAGACGTTAGTACTGGTGCGGATTAACAACTTTTTAAAAATAGACGTTGAGGGTTAATTCAGATAATTACTGATGATTTCCTTGTTTTAAGGGTTTCCTTTATTTGATATTTTTACCTTTAAAATATCTTATTAACCTTATCTTAGATTAAAAGTTATCTTTTAATCCAAGTCGGTCCAATCGAAACCCTAACAAGCAACTCATCACTCTTTATCTCAATTCACTTTCATCTTCTACTTTCTACCATACAATTACACTATTCCCACTAGTCAAATCAATTTTTACTGAAACAAACATGGCTACTTTAACTTTTGCTGCTAAACACAATGAAATTGCCTATTTAGAAAAAGCATAGGATGATCAAACTTTTCATCAGATAGTGGATTTTCTTAACAATTCATACATAAGGTATTCTCTTCTTTTAAATCTCACTATCTATGTCACTCACATTAAACAGTTTTGGCACACTGCTAGTGTCAAAACATTTAAAAATGGTGACAGAGAAATTATTGCCAAAGTGGATGGCAAATCCATAACTATTACTGAATCATCTCTCAAGAGACATCTCCACTTGAGTGATGACAATGGCATTAGTTCATTGCCAAACACTGAAATCTTTGAAAACCTATCTAGGATGGGGTATAACTCTGAATCTCAAGCTTTAAATTTTCAAAAAAGTAGGTTTTCCCCTCAATGGAGATTTTTCATACACACCATTCTTCATTGTCTGAGCCCCAAGAAAACCTCATGGGAACAGTTCAGTAGTAATATTGCTACTGCTCTCATTTGTTTGGCTACATATAGAATTTTCAACTTTTCAAAACTTATTTTTGAAGGAATGGTGAAAAATGTTGATAGTAAATCAAAATTTTTGATGTATCCAAGATTTATCCAATCTATTTTGAATAAACATCAACTGCTTCCTCACAAAACAGTTTATCCAACCCCAAAGCTTACTCAAAAACTCTTTTCTAATATGAAAATAGCTTCAAGAGGGGTTGGTGGGGAAGTAGCACCACTTTTTGATAGTATGCTTCAATCTCAGGGTGAAGAAGCAACAAGCCCAGTTGCTTCCCATCACACACCCACACCATCAGAAGAATCATCATCACAACCATCTTCATCAACCCATAGGAATGATTCCAGACAGGACTCTGATGTTCCTCAGCATAGAGTTCCTACTCCAACCAATGATGTAGATGAGGCTGACAATGTCAGAATGGGAAGGGCTACTTCTACAGACTCTGGCTTAGTAGTTGAGCAGGACAGAAGCAACATCACTAAGACCCAACCCATGGCAACACTAGCAGTACCTAGTACTCCTGGTGGAATCCCTAGCCAAATGGAAACACAGGGTGGCTCAGAAACCCATCATATGATGGATTATGAGTCTATGCCCCATGATTCACCTCTCCCAGGAGGTAACACACCTGGAAGTGATGAGGGTAGTGTGAAACTAAAGGAATTGATGGATTTATGTACATAATTGTCAGCTAAGGTGAATTCATTGGAGGCTGAGCTCAAGAGTCATAAGAAGAACTTTGCTGTGGTCTATACAAAATTGGTTCTAAGGGTGAAGAAATTGGAGACACAAGTCAAGAATTCCAAAGGAAAAAGATCAGTTAAGATGGTAGTGTCCACAAGTTCTTCTAGTTCTTCAAAAGGTCCAAGTTCAGATGATGGCGAGGAGTCTTCCAAACAGGGGAGGAAGATTGCTCAGATTGACCAAGATCCAAATGTTTCTATTGTTCAAGAAGAGTTTGATACTCAGGGGAGGCAAGAGGATCAATTTCATGATGATACTCCTACTTTTGATGAAGGTACTAGTGGATTTAATGATGGTACTGCTGGGACAGAGCAAGGTACTGCTAGTGTTGAAGGTACTGTCAGTCTTCAAGATTTGATTGCTCAAGGTTATCAAGGAACTGCTAGTGTGGCTTACTCAAGGAAACCTAGAATTTCAAGATCAGATAAGGGAAAAGCCATCATGACAGAGGAAGAACCTTCTACTAGAAAGTTGTCCAAGAAGGAACAAACTCAATTAGCACTTGATGAAGAACTTGCCCAGAAGTTTTATGAAGAAGAATCAGTTCCAAAAGTGCAAAAGGTTGAAGGAGAAAAACATGATGAAAAAGAACAAGAGCAGACAGAGCAGGATCAAGAGAGTAAGGAAAAAGAAGCAGCTGATCTACAACAAATGATTGCAATTGTAGACAATGATGATGATACATTTGTTGATGTTGTACCTTTGAAGACTAAAGCACCTATCATTGATTGGAAGACTGGCTATAATGGTAAAACTCCTTGGTGGGAGATAATCAGAGCTGGTGGAGAGTCTAAAAGGTTTGTAACATTTCATAAAATGCTCAGAAGTTTTGATAGAGAAGATCTGGAGACATTATGGGCATTAATCAAGAAAAAATTTGGTGATTCAAGGCCTTCAAATATTTTGGATACAGTTCTTTGAGGAGACATGAAGATTATGTTTGAAGTTTATCTAGAAGATAGAGTTTGGCATCAGTACAAAAGTAAAGTTATCCTCTGAAAACTTTTTCAAATATGTGGAGTGCATGTTGTAATGATGAGAGGCGTTGAGATCTACATGCTAGTAGAAAAAGACTATCCTTTGGCACAGAGTACACTTAACATGATGCTTAATGGAACTGTTAAACTTCAGACTGAATGTTGGAGTGATATGGTATATCAGCTTCTCATAAAGATGGAGAAACAACTTTATGAGGCTGACTACAAGAGAAGATACGTGTTTGGAAGATCCTCACAATCTTCATTTAATTCAGAAGAAACTTGATGATTTGGGATAAATCACAAGTTTAGGGGAGGATTTTTGGGAATTAAATGTTCTGAAGTTAGTACTGCTGAGGGAAATACACTAACATTACTAACTGCTAGTGTGTAACTTAAGACTGCTCAATAAATAACTAACAGTACTAACTGCTAGGTTAGTACTGCCAGTATAATTGAAGGTACTGCTTGAAGATAACTGCTCATGGAGATATTGTAGGAGATAAGTATGGTATAGATTGTGTGTATATCTTATTTAGTTAGAATTATACGGTGTAATACTTATCTTGTGAAGGACTCCTTAGTCTATAAAAGGAGATCCTAGGTTATACGGTTTGAGATATATCAGTCATAGAGATTCAAGGTTTTGTAACCCTAGTGATAGCTAAGATCACTCGTATTATTCTCAATAATATTGAATCGTTTGTGTTTAACATTCTGTGTTCATTGTTCAAATACAAAGCATAACTATTCCATTACTCAAGCTTATATTCTTCTAAGTGTGATTAAGTAGATTCCGCATACTTAATCATATTCACTCAAAGCATCTTATACACGTAATATAGGAGTAACATCCTAAGTGTATTATAATCCTCTCGCACTCCTGTAGTTGCGTATACACATCCTAAGACAGTGCCATCACCTAGCGAATTCACTAAGAAGAAAGCACGAACTAGTTGGACATGGCAACATTGGTTACAAAGGAAACCTTGTTTTAAATGGATACCTAAAGTCATTAATATCTGTGTTTCTAACTCATCGGAACCCACAATTTCTACGGGTTCCACCTTTACCATCTCTCCATCTTTGTCGTCTTCGTGTGATGCAGGTGGTACAAATTGTTCTATGGATTGTTGATAGCGGCTGTACCCGACACATGACAGGCAATCTCAAATTGTTTGTAAACTTTGTTTCAAAGTTCATCGGCACTGTCAGATTTGGGAATGATCATTTCGCTGCTATCATGGGCTATGGTGATTATATAAATGGAAACATCGAAATTAGTCGTGTATATTATGTAGAAGGACTTGGTTATAACCTTTTCTACGTTGGTCAATATTGTGATGGGGATTTGGAAGTAGCTTTTCGAGAAAAAACTTTTTTCGTTCGTGACTTACAAGGAAATGATCTTATGTCGGGCACTCGTGGAACAAGTATTTACACAATCTCAATGTCTGATATGATTGCTTCTTCTCTAATATGTCTGCTCTCTAAAGCAACTTCGACAAAATCATGGTTATGGCACAAATGACTTTCTCATTTGAACTTCAAAACCATGACTGAATTTGCAAGTCACAAGCTAGTCGACGGTCTTCCAAGATTTTGGTTTTCCAAAGATCACTTATGTCCTGCATGTGAACAAGGAAAAAGCACTCGTGCACGCTTTCCCTAAAAAATTGAACCCAGTACTGATCACGTACTTCAACTACTTCACATGGATTTGTGTGGCCCGATGCACGTGCAGACAATTAACGGCAAACGCTACATTCTTGTAATCGTTGATGACTACTCCAGATGGACTTGGGTTTATTTTCTCAGAAGTAAAGATCAAGCTCCTCCTATGATCATCACCTTTCTCAAGAAAATTCAAGTTCAGCTTCGTAATACGGTCAGAAAAGTTAGAACAGACAACGGCACTGAATTCAAGAATCAAACTCTTCGAGCTTACTTTGAAGAAGTAGGAATTGAACATCAAACATCCATTGCAAGAAGTCCAGAACATAATGGGGTTGTTGAAAGACGCAACAGGACGTTAGTGGAAGCTGCAAGAACGATGTTGATTAATGCTCAACTTCCGGATTACTCAAAACCGTTGTATGATCAACCAACGCCACCGCAAAACACCTTATGAGCTTGTCCATAATCGAAAACCGAATATTAAATACTTTCATGTATTTGGTGCTCTTTGTTACCCAAATAATGATCGTGAAGACCTTGGCAAACTCAAAGCTAAAGCTGACATCGGTGTGTTCATTGGATACTGTGAAAACTCTAAAGGCTTTCGCATCTGGAATCGTCGTACTAGAGAAATCGTGGAAACCATTCATGCTAATTTCGATGAACTTACGGAAATGGATTCTGAGCAAAACAGCTTAGGACCCGCAACCAACCGTCTAAATTTTTCTGATCGATCAGCTGCACCTCTTTCACTAAACCATCAAGAATTGCAAACCTTGTCTGCTCCATTGATTGATGATTCATTTACATGTCGTGCACCAGATGTATCAAATGTTTCCGCTACACTAACTACTACAACCGTTGTAACAGATGCACCTCCAATTGAATCGCCGACAATAGTAGAACAAACCGCTTCCAACACTGACAATACAACTGATGATCAACCTGAACAAGAAGTACCCGCACCTGCAGATTATGACGGAAATGCCTTCTTCAATCCATTTGCTCCGGCTCCAACCATTCCCGATATTGTAGAGTCGTCTACACGCAACTTGGATCCGTCTAATATGCATACTTTTTTTCAACATTACCCTTCAACACACAAATGGAAAAGAGATCACCCTTTAGTAAATGTGATTGGTAATCCAGTTATGACACGACAAAGACTCCACACGGATGGTGAAACATGCATTTATGCTCTTACCGTCAGTCAAGCTGAACCAAAGAACATTAAAGAAGCAATGACTTATGACAATTGGACTGAATCAATGCAAGAACTCGATCAATTCAAATGTATTGAAGTCTAGGAATTGGTAGAAAGACCCGATGGAGTCTATGTTGTCGGACTTAAATGGATTTGGAAAAACAAACTTGATTCTGATGGAACAGTAATTCGTAATAAATTGCGTCTGGTTGCCAAAGGCTTCAGCCAAGAAGAAGGTATTGATTTTGAAGAATCCTTTGCACCAG
The DNA here is from genome assembly GCA_021014915.2 of Artemisia tridentata subsp. tridentata. NCBI lineage: Eukaryota > Viridiplantae > Streptophyta > Magnoliopsida > Asterales > Asteraceae > Artemisia > Artemisia tridentata. The sequence continues at coordinate 234,327,363 of CP139505.1, forward strand.
AGGCTAGACTTGAAGCTGTTCGAATGTTTCTAGCGTATGCTGCCCACAAGAACATCATCGTTTATCAAATGGACGTGAAAACTACATCTCTGAATGGGCAACTCCGTGAAGAAGTGTATGTCACTCAATTAGAGGGATTCATCGATCCATATCATCCTAATCATGTATACAAACTCAAGAAAGCCCTTTACGGCCATAAATAAGCCCGAGGGCATGGTACGATAAACTGTCAGCATTTTTACTTGCTAATCACTTTACCAAAGGATCAGTTGATCCCACACTGTTTATTCAAAGACACGGGGAGGACATCTTAATTGTTTAAATTTATGTTGATGACATCATTTTTGGTTCAACACATAAAAAGTACTCAAATGCTTTTGTAAAACTAATGAAACAAAACTTTGAAATATCCATGACGGGTGAACTAAAGTTCTTCTTAGGACTTCAAGTTCATCAATCCCCCCCATGGTATTTTTCTAAACCAGTCCAAATATGCTCTTGAGATTTTAAAGAAACATGGCATGACAAGTTGTGATACTTATAATACCTCTATGTCTGCCTCATCACCAAAGCTGGATGCTGATTTACATTGGACACCAGTTGACCCTACAAAATACCGAAGTATTATTGGGTCTCTCATGTATCTAACAGCAAGCAGACCAGATATCTTATTTGCCATATATCTATGCTTCTGTTATCAGTCAAACCCAACTGAAAGACACCTCTCGAAGGCTAAAAGAATCCTTTGATACGTAAAGGGAACCATTAACTTGTTGATCTGGTATCCGAAGATTCTGGTTTTGAACTAATAGCCTTTTCAGATGCTGATCATGCAGGATGTTTAGACACACGCAAAAGTACATCTGGTGGAGTGCAGTTTCTAGGAGACAAACTTGTATCTTGGCAGTCAAAGAAGAAGGATTGCACATCATTGTCATCAACAGAGTCGGAGTATGTAGCCATGTCAGCATGCTGTGCTCAAGTCATTTGGATGCGATCACAACTGATGGACTACGGTTATATTTACAATAAGATTCCCATGTACTGCGACTCCAAGAGTGCCATTGCTATCTCATGCAACACGGTTCAACATTCAAAGTCAAAACATATTGCACTCCGATATCATTTCATCAAAGAGCATGTTGAAAAGGGTACAATTGAATTATACTTTGTGGGTACTGAATACCAATTAGCTGACTTATTCACCAAAGCCTTGCCCCATGCAAGATTTGTGGAATTAGTTCACCAAATTGGTATGCGGTGTTTGACTACAGTTGATTTGAAAAACTTTCTTAAAGACAACTAAGATAGTCAAACACCAAAACATTTTGTAAATATTTTATCCAAAAACACAAAATGATTTTCATTCTATTATTTCAAAAAAAAATGCAAGCACAGAATTTCCATCAACACTTTGTGTTGAGGGGGTATGATTTTTTTTAAATATTTTAAGAAATTGTGCTTGCATATTTTCAAAAACATGTTATTTACTTAATTGAGTTGGTAATATGTTCTTCAGTAAATACCCTCCTTGTACTTAATTTTTTTTCAAAAGCTTAAAAGAGTTTATGTTTTAAGTCGAGGGGGAGTATTAATATTGTTTTTGCCAAATAAATGACTAAGTGTTTCTATTATGTGAGATGACTAAGGTTGCAATGTTATGTGGTTAGGGGACTATTTGTGCCAAATTTCAAAAGTTAAAAGTTAAACAAAACCTAACCCTTTTTACAACATTTATTTCACCTGCAACACATTTACTACACCACAACCACCACGATCTACGACCACCATTCGATTGACAAATCCGTTCATTAATACTTAAATCTGTAAGTGTTAATATGATCTATGCATTAATATAAACAAGAGGTTTTTGATTATTTAACGATCCAACGGTTAAATTTTTCATTTTTAATGATTTATGGTTTAGAATTTTTGTCGTATTGGGGAAATTTGATTGGGTGTGTTAGTGTTTGATTTTTGTGGTGGGATATGTTCATAATTAAATGTTAAACATGTTACAATCCTTTGATTGCACCCAGAAACATCAATTGATCAATTTTGAATTTAGGGTTCATACGAACCAAATTGGGGAAATATGTTCTTGTGTATTTTGATCTAATTAAGTTAGTAGGATTGTCTTTAAACATGTTATGGAACACTTGAATGCTTGTTAACTAAACCAAAAACAAGTTGAGAGTCAAAATCAAAGTTTAGGGTTTAAGGGTGCACGTACTGGTTCTATCTTTAATTCCCATGGTTAAAAATTGTTATAACTTGGTCAAAACATTTAGAATTGCCTCAGGAACACCCGCCAATCAGTGCATCAAACATCTAACATGTGAATCTCTTGTTCGTAAAATTTGGTCTAAGGGTTTTATGCATAAGCACTTATGGGACTGTTATGCGTAAACTAGTCATTTGTTGAGTGTGAAATCATGAGTAGATAAGTTGTTAATCAGTGGTTTGTTGTTTAAATGACAGGATCAAGAAGTTTGTAAGAAATCAAAGGTTACGAATTAGCCATGCAAACTTTACGAATAAGCGTCTACAGTGGAATACAAATTTCTTGGAAAGAAATTTGTAAAATGTTTACGAATAAGTCATATTCTTACGCATAAGACTCATTCTTACGAATAAGTCTCATGTTTACGAATAAGACAAATTCTTACGAATAAGTCGTATTCTTACGCATAAGACTCATTTTTACGAATAAGTCTAATGTTTACGAATAAGTATTCTAATAGTTTTTACGAATAAGTATAATGTTTACGAATAAGGCCTATTCTTACGCATAAGTTGCATTCTTACGCATAAGGCTAATTCTTACGAATAAGCCATATGTTTACGAATAAGACTACCTTTTACGAATAAGTCACAATTTAAGAATTTGTTTGAAAAAATGAATTACCTTTTGTCACTCTTACTAATCAGTTCAAAATATTCTAATATTGTAATGTTTATATGTTTCATTAAAGTTAATATCTCATCAAACATAAAACATCACAACAACAATTAGAGGAATTAATGTGACTTAAAATGAAAAACACTCATTCCACTGATTTCATAACAACAAACAACGTCTAAGACAATGAATCAGACTTATACCATTTGCTAACAAACTGTGTTTCTTCAATGTCTGTTTCTATGACTTATGACTTTCAGATCACAACAATGGCTGCACCACAAGCTAATGTAGAGATCCCACAAAAGCTCACAATGAAAAACACCTTTCCTATAGATTACAACAAAGTCAATGGCAAAAACAATCTCCGTGTTGAATTCAACAAGTTCACATGCACTGAATCATCCTGCCAAGTAGCAATGGATGCTCTTAAACACCATCCCAACAAATTCATGATGACAAAGTCTGCCTCAATCCCAGAGTTCTACATTCATCAGTTCTGGAACACAATTCAACTTGATATGAGTGAAGAATCCTTTACTTGAACTCTACACAAACATCAAGTCACTGTGGATATTGATACCCTTCGCTCCATACTCCTCTTTCCAACACTTCGTCCTACTGAAGAATATCACCTAACTCCATCAGAGAATGAAGTTCTTGAGTTTCTCAGAGAAATTGGTTATGATGAATCGGAAGGGGTTGTTTTAGCACATTCAAGAGTGAATATCAAGAATATGCTACAGCCTTGGAGAACTATGTACATCAGCATAGCCAAATCTATATCAGGAAGAGATAGTGGGCATGAGCATCCCAAATTGCCACATCGTTAGATATTTTGGGGCATTGTCAACATTAAGCTGATTGACTATGCAAGCCTTTTTTGGGAAGACTTAGTGAAACACATACAGAAGGGAGGTGACAAGATTCCTTTTGGCAGATATACTAAGTTGCTCATCGGCAACTTTCTCGATGAATTCGATGATATTCCTCGACGACTTGATGATAAGGACAAGCACACTATTAAGAATGAGCATGCATTAAAGATGATCAGGATATTAGGAACAAGTACTCGAAAGCAAGGAATACAACTTCCTGATTGTCTTCTTACCGAGAAAGTTAAAGCCGCAACATGCTACAAATATTATTTGAAAGCTCTTAAAGAACAAAAGGTCGAATTCTTTGACGAAGAAACTCAAGCTTCATCTGTCAAGACAAGAGGTCAGAAGGGAGGAAAAGCAGGGAACACTGGTAGCACTATAAAGGCCAAAAAGCTTGCTCCTCCAAAGATCAGAAAGAGGAAAGTACCTGTTAAAGTTATCAAACCAGAACCTTCTCCTGAACGATCACCTCAACCATAAGATGAATCAGAAATAGAATCTGATGAGCCAGTGGTCTACAAAGAAGCTCATGCAAGTGAAACCGTGACTACTGAAGAAATGAAGATGAAGATGAAGATGAAATCATTTGCTGAGGTTGACAAAGAAATTGATGACTATTGTGCGGAAACGGAAGATAAAATGGAGGTTGTCAATAAGAAGAAGTTAAAGTAACCGATGACGGAAGAAGAACAACAGACTGAAGATGACATGGACTTCGGGCTAACAACTGAAGAAATAAATGAAAGAAGTATTAAGATTGGCCTTCGACAAAATCAGAATAACGACATTTGAAGGAAAACAACCACCTCCTCTTCTGGTTAATTAACCCAGTGAGGAAGGGGATTCCAGCAATAGAGCTCAACCAATCGTTACACCTAATCCTGATCTAGTTAATCAACCCAGTAAGGAACAAGGTACAAACACGGAACACCAAGAGTCTATAATGATTATCCATGAAAGAAAGGAACAGCCAGAGGATGAGGAAATGCATGATACTGAAGACCAACATGATATGGGGGAGAACTTATTGATAACTGATGATGATGTATGAAAGGCTGCATAAGAATTCGCCATGAAGGAAATAGCTAAATAAGAAGAAGAAAGGAAACATAAAGAGATTGAGGATGCCAAACAAGCTGAAGAAGAAAGATTACGTGATGAAGCTGATAACTACATCATAGACAATCCCGATCACAAACCTAAAACTTCTCCTCCTACACACAAAGACTTAGAAACAAATATTCACAAAGACACTTCGGCCATTCCCGAATCATCAACACGATCATCACCTCCACCTCCACCAACACAAACAACAACAAAATCCACTTACAGATCAATCAAGAAACCAACTGACACATGGATGTCTCAAGCCAAAGTCAAAGTTCAAAATGCCATAAAGAAAGCTCGATTCAAAAAACACAACAAACTTGAAGATAAAGTTAAAATACTCATGAGCCTTGTCACTGGTTTAACCAATCAAATGATTGATATACAACAAACCAAGAAAAGGGTTGATGAATACTTGTCAAGAGATGTCCAAGCTGATATGGATACGCTGATGATGAAGTACACTAAAGAATATCTGATGAGAAACCTGGTAAAAGTTACTTTAAAAGAGTTGAAACATCAGCACAAGCCGTTGAAAGAGCAACTCCATCAAACTATTAGACAAATTGTCAATGAAGTGATTTCTTCTACTCCCCTTACTCTTCACAAAGTTCCAGCACCAAAGGAACTCACACTTGAAGACCTTCAAATTAAAATATTTGACAAATTGTCTGATAAGACAACCATGACTCAAGAAGAAATAGCAATCATGAATGCTATCTCGGTAAATTTGTCGAAAGAATCATGCAAGGAGGCGGTTGACAATCAAATGTGACCAAGTGAAGATAAATACCCCGATCCAAACTCACAATCAAAGAAACAAAAGTCCACTGGTGTTCGTTCATCTTCTCATAAGGAACCGGTCAACCCTTCTGCTACCATAACAACTCAGAATCAACCGAAACTGTCCGAGTCAACACCCAAAGCAGATGATCACTTTGAATATAACGGTGTTGATAACTTGGAACAACCTGATCCTCAACCTCACACCATACCTAGACCATCATCAACCTCCAAGAGCATAACAAATTCAAAAGACAAACAGCTAAAATTTGTCAAATGGCTTGACAACGATAACACATCTGAATACGAATGGTTTGATGAAATGGTCAATGCTCAACCAGCACTAGCTGAAGATCAAGAACCGATGGATGGACGAACTGTGGAATACGTTTAGAAGATAAAGCATGACTTCCGCATTGAGAAACTCAACAAAAAGGAACTCAGAATGATCAAGAACGCAACCTTCAACCTTTTAAAAGATCGATCCGGGAGTGCAATCAAACTTGAATATCATCTGGAAAACATTACTCGTGCAATGTACAATGATATCGATTGGTTCAATCCTGAGTTCAACGTGGATCACACTTCCAAGAAATCTAGACTATATTAAACAGATTGGACCAAGCCACTACCAATGGTGGGAAAACTGGAGCAACCAAGGATTCCGTTTCGCTTCTTTTGCAACACCGACCTGGAGTTCTTGCAACATGGAAACACATCCGCAAGGAAGTATGCAACCTCCCTGACCCTTGGAATGCCAGCTGCAAGGTACTTAAACACCGCAATAGAAGAAGATGCAACACATCTATTCATTGACAAGCTTGTGGTGTACGATAAAGATGCGGTGTATGGGATTCATCACTGGAATGAAAGGCGAAAGCTCTTCTACCGCAGTAGCAGGCTAGAACAAAAAAAGGGGGATGTCATGCATAACCAACGAATTGTTGTCATCCAATTTATATCAACAGCTACTAAATGGGGCTACTCCTTTCTTAAGAAGATCTTCGTCAAGCGTCAAGATGAAAAGGAGTATGAATTCTCTAAAGCTGACTTTCCACAGTTGAGCCTAAATGACATTGAATACATGTACCTCCTCAAAGTCCAAGGGAAACTACGTAATCTACCAATGGATATTCAACTTGCATTCATCACTTTCTTCTGATCTTCATAAGGAGCATCATCATTTGGGAACGCGTTGAAGATCTATAATTAGGTGTTGAAAGTTATCAGAGGTAGCTGAACTTGACAGCACCACTTCTTCACTTCAACAACATCAATCAGAAGTCACAGTACACACTAATGAAAGAACCTTCATTTGGATTCATCTACACTAGTGCCTTTGCTCACAACTGCTTCATGGTGTACGATAAAATTCATAAGTTCTGTGATGACACCTTGAAGTCAGTTCGTGATGGGATACCTTTCAAGTATATTTAGTTAACACTTTGAGAGTTCTGCATTTTTCAGAAATACTCCTCCTTCACATGTGCTTATAAGTTATAAATAGAAATTTACACATGTTGGGTGGAGTTTGCACTTTTGAATTGATTGAATCTCAGTGAACATGACCGATTCGAGACATGTTTACATAACTAGTTAGACTAGCTTGAAATTATTACCCGTCCTGGTCATATTCAAAGAGAATCTCTCGAAATGGTACACTCAACTTAGAAAAGTCCTATTCGAGATACGCTTACATCACTGGTTAGACCAGCTTGAAATTATTACCCGTCCAGAAAAAGTCCTTTCGATTACTAACATTTGAGTTTCGTCAATTCATGGGTTAAATCTGAGTCGAGCACATACGAGATTCTATATTAGTTACCATATTTTAATCACTTTTGCTTTTCTCCCCCCCCCCCAAATAGCATATTGATGTTGTTTTTGGAAAACTTTTGATGAAAATATGCTTTTTGAGGTTTACGGGGAGAATCCAACAAGAATTTTTCATTTTGAACAAAGATTGTTTCAAATACTCCCCCTCTATAAGCAAAATAACTTTTTGAGGTTTTAATTACGAGAGGGAATACTTGTTCTTTTGAGCAGAATTATGAAAAAAAACTTTTAAATTTTTTTTTGATTTATTCTACTCAAAAGTAAGAAGCTTTCGCTCCTTATATTAGGATTGAGGCACTGAAGCGTACCTCCGGGTCCTTTGTTTACAGAGTATGGGTTGTGCACTGTTATATGTGCACAAGCCATCATTGTTTTTACAAATCAATCAAAATATATTCACAATTAACCCACAAACATAGCGCTCATTCAGGTCTTTGAAATGCACGAATAGGAAAGCTTGGTCTTCCTCCAACATAGCTCTCTAATCGTCTGATCTGATCTCTACGCTTCAACCTTTCCTCTAGGGGTGCAAACGAGCCGAGCTACTCGCGAGCTACTCGAGCTCGACTCGATAAAAAGCTCGAAATGAGCCGATCCTTGTCGAGCTCGAGCCGAGCTCGAGCCTGAAAATCAGCTCGTTTACTTATCGAGCCCGAGCTCGAGCTTCAGTTATCGAGCTCGAGTAGGCTCGTCGAGCCTTATCGAGCCGAGCCCATTTTGGCCCAATAACCAAGCCCAATAATTACACCCCACACTCAACCCTAATACACAGTTATAAAGCACCACTTTATCACTTGCTCTAATCTTTAGCATAACAAAAAAATAAGACGCAGCCACACAAAGAAAAACTACTCTCCCCTCTTTCTTGAGTTTCTTCTATTTTTCTTTTGTTTAGTGGTCGAACAAAACCACCAATAAACACCAGTGACAAGATCTTCAAAAGATATAAGGTGTGTTTGATTTTCTTTGTTTAATTTTTCTATTTTTTTTTAGTTTTATATATATTAAGATTCGTATAGTAATAGAAAAAAAGATCGACGATGGATCTTGTTCACACAATTAAGATCTTTATAGATCCGTGAATATTCTATTGTGTTGTGAACAAATCTGAGATCTTGTGTCTTTAGTTTTTACTTTAATAGATCAATGATGCATTCTTGTTCACACGGATTAATCTTTAAATGTTGGTATCAAGTGAACAACAAACTGAGATCTTTTGATTTGTGATTTCGAGTGTCTTTGACCGAGACAAGAAAATGATGGTAACAATCTTGTTATACATCTTTTCTTATTGATTTTCGGATATTAAGCATGAGGTGTAAAGCTTCAAACAAAATCCGTGATGATAGTTTTCGTGTGTTTGACCTTCAATGGTCCGATTTATCATCGTATAACACGAATTAAATCTGAGATGCAATAATGATTTTCCATTATAGTCCGAGTCTTGAACGAATAACAGTAAGAAAGTAACATTATTGTTATATTTCTTAACTTTTTCATTTCGTATATGAAAGAAGGTTATACCGAATCATATAATATCAGCAGGTTAAATTTATAGTTGTAATAATCAAAGTTGTTTATAGTTGTAATTTATAGTTGTAATATCAGCAGGTTAAATTTATAGTTGTAATTTACAAAATGAAATAACGACAACATACATATTTGTAGAAATGTTGATAAAAGTGAAGCGTTGATGTGCTGCTATTAATTTTAATTTTCCGCTAAATTATATACCATTGAACAATAGTGAACTAATTCGGGCTGCTTCTTTATCTCTTTCATGACTAGTAGTTGAGACTTAATATTGATGAAATTGGCTATGTACTTGTGACAAACTGAGATCTATGATGTTTTTTTGAAGTAGATAAAGCGAGCTCGATAAGGCTCGTTTAAGCGAGCCGAGCTTTGTGAAAAGGTTACGAGCCGAGCTCGAGCTCGAAAATAAAGGCTCGGATCGAGCCGAGCTCGAGCTCGAGCTCTATAAAAATCTGTCGAGCCGAGCTCGATAATAGGTCAGCTCGGGCTCGGCTCGGCTCGTTTGCACCCCTACGCTTCAACCTTTCCTCGATCCTCTTTATGAAGTTACAAACCTCCCTTGTCTCTTTAGAATTCCACCTTTGACTCTTTCCAATTGTTATATCACTCAACCTATTATTCAACCCATCTCGAACCGCCTTTAGTGTATTATCACAGAACTTATGGATTTCATCAAATCGCATAAAGCTGATATTTCCATGAGCACTCCTGTAGGTGAAACCGAAGGCGGGATCTCTCTTCAGTTGGTACTGAGATGCTGTATGAATATCAGAACACAACAGTTCTAGTCTTGTAAGGTTGAGTTTTCGTTGGTAGCTTTCGACGCCTAGCTGGAGATCTTCAACTCTTTCTTGAATAATTACACGTCTGATGAATATAAGAAGAAAAGTGATGAAGGAATATTGCAGTTCCGTTGATTAGCGTCGCATTCTTCCTAGAACCTTTTCTAGATACATGTCTTCAATATCATTCAAATGCAAGTCAGGAAAGCCAGCTTTACAAAATTCATACTCATTCTCATCTTGTCTTTTGATGATAATTTTCTTCATATAAGTGTGATGAACTCAAATAAGTACATTTTATTATCATCATTTATCCTATTTATTTGACTTGTTTTATTATATTATATATGAGAATCGATACATTAATGTTTACTTTAGTAATTCTCAGGTAAAAATAAGCATTATGTGAAACTTGGCGATTTTGGACTAATTATGGAGCAAAACAAGCGAGATGTCAAAAGTCTACTGAAATCCAGAAGATGCGCTGTATCTCACTCAACAGATACGACGCAATATCATACTTAGATGAATTCGAAGACCATTGCCTGACTTTGAAGAATGCGCCGCATGCAATTCTGTCATGCGCCGCATATGAAACTTTGGTCAAAGAAGAAGATCAAGCTCGTTCTACTCCAGATACACCGCAATATACTTCTAACATACGGCGTATCACTATCAAGATTTCACCAGTTACAATCCAAGACAGCTAAAGTACATGCGCCGCATACAAATATCAAGTTACGCCGCATCTGAAGACGGTGTACAAATATTCCAGAATATATTAATCTTAGACCCCACGCGAAGTTAAGTCTATGCGCCGCATCTATCAACTCAATGCGCCGCATCGATCCCTCAGACAGAAACTATAAATACCCCAAGTTCAGGCGAATTTGAGAGACCGGACGATATATATAACCCTAGAGCCGAATTCAGACGACCAAGCAGCACAAGACACACCTCAAACAAAGATACAAGAGCTGTAAGAAGGTCATGCATGTATTTAATTCATTAAGTAGTTTTGTTTTATTGTTTTAGTACGCTTTAATTCATCAGGATTGATGGGCTTGTGTCATGTGACTACGGAAGATCATGCACTCCCCTTAATATTGCTTTCCCATTAATTAAAGTTTATATGTTGATGTCTTTGGTGACTTTTATTAGTGCATTGATAACCTCTGTGTCTAGCTGAGTCTTGCTTGGGTCGCCATGCCCCTTCCTCGCCTATTTATTCTAGCGTCTCTAGAAAAGTAGGATAGACATAAGTAGTCATTAAGGGTTTACTCGCCGATAAGATTAGAGCCAACGAGAAAGGTTTAATTATATACACTTCATATAAAACTAGCATTTAAACAAGTGACAAGCTATTTAATTATCAGGACAGGTCTTCTTATGGTCTCGAGTATCTATCTGTGTACGTGTGTGCTAATCGCTGATTCGTGTTCATTAGTTTAGTTTTCTATTTAATTATAACCAAACTGTGCCAGTCTCTCAGGCTGAACCCCCTTGCGTTAGATTAGGTTGTATAGCTAACTTAGGATATTAAAATACTGATTAGAATAACTAGATAATACGTTCCACTCTTAGTGATCGACACTCTGTTTACCATTATATTCATACTGATCGGGTACACTGCTCGCTAAGTGTGTGTGTTATTGATAAGTCGGCTAAATATAAATTTAAAACTTGAGTAGGCATTAGTACTGCTAAACCGCAACGACACATCACGCGTATCAAGTTTTTGGCGCCGTTGCCGGGGAGTGAATTGTTATTATCTGTTAATTTGATTAAGTATTTTAATTAGGTTTTTCTTTTTAGTTTTTTTTTTTATATTCTAACCACTAACCCTGTTGTATATTAGATAGATTGCATTCATTGTATAATTTGCATATTTACTGTTTTTGTTTTTTGTAATTTTTGTTTCCTTTTGTTTGTTTTTTATTTTTGTTTTTCTTTTTTCTATTTTTCTGCATTCTGCTGTCGTTGTATTGTGCTGATACAAACGGTACGGCGCATCTGTTTTCACAGATACGGCGTATTGCGTTTAATTTTTATAAAATACAACGCGTTTAATAAATTCGAGTACGACGCATCTTTCCCCAAGATACGGCGTATTTTGTTTTTAATAAGAAATTTTTCTGAACCCTAACGCCATACGACGCATCTGTTTTAACAGATACGGCGTATTTTCTATTTAAATTAAAAACAGTTTTTCGAATTATTAAACAGAAGCGACGCATCGATCTTTATCGATACGGCGCATCTACTAAATAAAAAATCTTGTATTTTGAAACGTAACGAAAATACGGCGCATTAGCTTTTGTTAATACGACGCATTTAATTTTAATAAATATAATCGATTTTTGATAATTTAAACTTGATACGGCGCATTCTAATTCATAAGCGGTGTATCTGTTTTCTGAATAAAAGTCTGATTAAATTTTAACGTAATAAGATACGGCGTATCCAACTTTCTGGATACGGCGCATCGTCTGCAGATATCAGCAACTTTTATTTTTCGTATTCCGTTTTCGTTGTTAATTTTCTGATATCATACTTTCTTGAACATACCCTACTGATGCTTTTGTGATGATTTCAGGAAGTGCATGACCAGGAATTCAACTAAGAACTTGATTAAACCTTTCGAAGATCCTGAACGAGCCTTACATTCGCTTAAAAGGCTTTTCAACACAAAAAGCTTTGAAATTTCAAGTTCATTCGAGCTTGATTACTTTTCTGAAGAGAAGGAGAAAGAAGAAATAGAAACAATGACGGAAAACACTACTATGGAGGAATACATGAACAAAACCCGTGCTGATTACAGTTCAGGAGTTGCTAGACCAAAGTTTGATGAAAAGTCAAAGTTTGAGTTGAAGGGTCAGTTTCTCAAGGAGCTAAGAGAAAATGCTTTCAGTGGAACAGAACATGAAGATGCTAATGAACATGTTGAAAAAGTCCTCGAGATTGCAGATTTGTTTACTACAGAAGGAATCTCTGACGATCAACTTATGCTAAGAATCTTTCCAATTTCGCTTAAAGGAGCTGCTTATAAGTGGCTAAGGAATGAACCTGCTAGTTCAATCACAACATGGGAAGATTTGAAGAGCAAATTCCTGAAAAGATATTGTCCACCTGCTAAAACTGCTAAAAAGATGGAGGCTATCAACAATTTCAAGCAAGAGCCTGATGAAACTCTTTATCAAGCTTGGGAACGATTTAAAGACTTATTGATGAAATGCCCTCAACATTATCTAAATCCAATGCAGGAGATAATATTGTTCTATCAAGGATTGGACGTGCCTACTAGACAAATCTTGGATGCTAAGGGAGCTGTGCCTCAAATGAGTGCAGCCGATGCTAGAAAAGCTATCCAAGAAGCTGCTGATCACTCTCAAAAATGGCAGACGGAACCTCTACTAGATCTAAGAGCAGCACTAATTTTGACGGGTTTGCTGCAATTCAAGCTCAATTGGATAAAATTAGTAGAGAGATGAAGAAGCGTGATGAGAAAGTTTATGCTGCCCAAGTTGGATGTGAAAAATGCGAAGGACCTCACTACACTAAAGATTGCCCTAAAAAGAATGAAAGTGAGACTTTTGAAGAAGCATACTACACACAATTTGGACAACCATTCCAACCTTCAGGAAGATTTAGGGAAGCTGCTCCGGGATACTATCAAAAGAACAACTATAACCCCACTTATCAAGAAAGGAAGCAGACTTTGGATGACACTCTAAAGCAAATTATGGCTGATGCTGCTAAAAGACATGAAGAGAACACCGCTATGATCAAAGAAATCCGAGCCTCAACGGATACTATAACAAGAAATCAAGGAGCTTCGATCAAAGCATTGGAACAACAAATCGGACAAATGAGCAAGGTTCTTCAAGAAAGGGGATACGGAAGTTTACCTAACTCAACTGAAACTAACCCAAGAGATCATGTCAAGGCCATATGCACTACTGAAGAAGTCACGCCTAACATACCTTTTCCTAGAAGATTGATGAATGGTAATGATGCTGCAAAGCCCGAATTTTTCTTTAATTCTTCAATCAGTTTAAGGAGGTTACTCAACGAGAAGGAAAAGATTGAAGAGGAGATCAAGGCTACAATGAAAGAAGAGAGCTCTGCAACCGACTTACATGCCTTGCCTCATAAAGAAAAGGACCCAGGAAGTTTTACTTTACCTTATTCAATTAATGACATATCTTTCAATAATGCATTAGCTGACTTAGGAGCTAGCGTTAGTGTTATGCCCCTTAAGACATTCACTACCCTAGGACTAGGAAAATTAGCACCAACTAAGCTACTTATTGAATTGGCTGATAAAACGGTAAAACGACCTGAAGGGGTTGCTGAAAATGTGCTAGTTAAGATTGAGAAGTTTGTTTTCCCCGTAGACTTTGTTATATTAGATATGCCCGAGGATGTTAAGATTCCTTTAATCCTTGGAAGACCTTTCTTGTCTACCGCCCATGCTAAGATTAATGTGTTTAAAAGAAAAATCTCATTAAAGGTAAGGAACAATAAACTAGTCTATAATTGCCAAAATCCTGCTAAGAGCATAATTAGAGGCGTCTATGTGCTAGGATTAAGAGAACGTATGGACCTCGATCTAGAAGCTAGGCTTATGGGAGAAACATTGATTCAAAACAACTCAACTAATCCTAATCATAAGAACCTCGAGGAATTTATTGACCTTAATGTACCTACCGAACTTAGGCGCGATATTGTTAATGATTCTGATGATGAGTGGTATGATTGCGAAATGATTAACAAACGTAGGAGAATAGTTGAGAATACAAATTTGAATAATGATATGTTTATTGAACTACCACCCCACCTTGCATATTTATGCCTATATAATAATAAGAATTTCCCGTCTATCATTTTGTCATCTATGCCCGAAAGGGACAGAACTTTGTTTATACAGATAGTAAAGAAGAATGGCGTGGATATTAAGGACGAGCAAGGAGTGTGCAATATTACTGGACTGGCGATGAGGGAGCGCGATGCTTCCGACTCTTTCAGTGATCGGTAATAAGGAGCTGAATGTGAGTCTAACTTGAAGACTCTAGAATAAAGACAAGTGCTGACCGGGAGACAACCCGAAGGAAAATTTTTACTTTTCTGTTCTGTGTCGAGTCTGTCAGACCTGCAGAAGATGCGGCGCATCTCCATCATAAGATGCGACGCACCACCTGCACTGGTCATATCTTATTTCATTTTCTGCATTTTTATTTTTGACTTTAAAACTTTCTGTCAGTTTATTTAATGCGGCGCATCCCTGGTTAAGGATGCGACGCATCTTTTATTCTGATTCGTATTTATTCCAGGCTCGATACGGCGTATCTTTTTCCATAAGATACGGCGTATCGACTGACCTGATGATTTACAGTTTAATTTTTTAGGTTTTATTTTTACTAACTACTAATATATTATGCAAGTTTGAACCTTCTTAATTCAGGTGTGTTAAAGTCTAAATGGTATTATAGATTCCTGCATTTTTGTGGATACATCATTCATGAAGCTTAAACGTTCTCATCCACAAGAAAGTTGATTTTTGCTCTTATACGAATAATGGAGGATCATACCGAGCAAATCTCAGGGGAGTTTTTCTGTTCTAATTCTTTTATTTTCCGGTTTTTAACCTTTGACACAAACAACGAGGACGTTGTTTAACTTAAGTGGGGGGATGGAGAATTAGAACACTTACTTGTCCTAAACTTTTTCAAAATATGCTTAAAATGCGCTTAATATATCAAAATTTAAATTTTTTTTAGCATGTTTTTGTTTAAAGTCTAAATTACATAACCGCAAACATAACTCTATTCTTTCAAAAATATTAAAACTTTAGTGTGCCGGTGACTTGTAAACTTTAGAACTTGGCTTGTATACTATTCGAGACCACCATAATGAGTATTATCTATATAATTGGAGTGACTTGTCTAAATTGGTAAATTTCTAGGATTACACCCAAATAGCCTTTATATGTTATGTGATATTAACTAACTACACTGGTTAGTTAACCCCCGTATAAACCCTTTGTTTACTCTCACTTTTAGATTAAGATACCCCTAGAAAAACCCTCAGAGCCATTCCTTTCGTTTCTTATACCTTTGTTATAATGTTTCGATACACCCTTACACCTTAGCCAACCCTGTAGATTAAAATCCGTGGTTAATTGCTTTAGGCAAAGTGTGTTTCCTTACATTACTTGTGTTCGCGTGCGTAATTCATTATCTTTGGTTAGGTCGGGAAATTGCACAATGCAATTGGTATGAAAGTAAATATTGTATAACTTTTAGTTTATTTTTCGTGTGTTTGCTATTTTCACTATTACAGTTATTTTTGAAAGTATGAAGAGTATGGAAAAATTATCCGGAAAAATAGTGATAGAAAAGTTGTGAAATTTTACACATATATGTTGATGTCAAAAAAAAATAAAAAAAAAAATAAAATAAAATCGAAAAAAAAAATAGAAAAGAAAAAGAAAAAAGGAAAAGTTGGAAGTTTGTTTTAACCAACTTATGTAAAGTTTTGTATTAAGTGGGAGATATCACCACTATTTGTTGTATATTATATTTATGGATTGAATGAGAGTTGGCCGTTATGGGAACGCCAACTAAGGTTATTCTTTGATTGAGATCTTGTTGAGTATAATTCGTGTCTACCTAAAGCGTGTGTTTCAAGTGTTAAAGCGTGAGTTATTCAATGATATGAGTCTTATTCATGGGATGGTTGGGATAGTGATTAACCACACTTAGGATTTCAATTTATTTGTTTTGTTTATTTTTCATTTTAAACCAATTTATATCCCAAAAATTATCCATACCCTGTATTATTCTTTATCCAACCAAACCTTTGATTTATTGAGATTAGGGATTTGAGCAATCTTAAGTATCGTAGTGATGCGTGGTTTTGCAACCTTACAACAGGTTTTACCTCTCGAGGGATCTCAAGAGGCTTACAACCCCACCAGGCAGTGTACCTGACCGATGTAGTATAGTGTAGTGGTAAGTACGGGGGATTGATCGTTCTCCACAGGGAATAGTGTTCGTTAGGTATGAAAAACTACTCTAATAGGTCTAAGGGCGAGGGAAGATTCTTTTTGTGTTTTTATATTTTTATGAAAGCAAGTAAAATCTCGGGTTTGAAAGAGTGGGCGGAATTAGTTGCTAATCAACTAACCCAAATTACTACGAATGCAAATAAAATAAAATAACAAAAATGAAAATGTTGGTGAAAACTTATGTGGAGGGAAATGTGTTTACTTAGATTTCCTTACTCCCTAACTATCTTTTACCGGTTGATTAGTGTGTATTAGTTGCGTGGATGACGGGTGTATTCCTTAATACCATTCGTGGGGTGGCGTACGTACTTCCCCAACTCTACAAGCTCCTACTTCACTCCTATGTCGAGCCGGCTAGGAAGCTCCTAACATGGGATCACTAGAATTCGCTTGTGCATTAAATACAACCATGAAAACCTTTAGTACGCATTGGTTCATGTTTCTTAAGACGTTCAAGCAAGTTACCGAATAGGAAGTTAGCCAGTTTTCTTAAGCCTAACATAGATAAACAATCATCCAATACAACTAATAACACACTAATAACCAATAATCAATAGCTAGGTTTCATTAGATCTAAGCAAACACAAGATAAATCTAGCCTAACATGTTAAACAAAAGACAAGAACAAGATAGAATCAAACAACACATAGACATATTGAATGATTAATTGATAACTTATCTTCAATGTAACATGGAAGATCTCAAGGCAAAAAGCCTTGAAAGAGCTGCCAAATTCGTCCTAGGGTTTTCACACACAAAGTTCCCCAATAAGTTCCACACTAATGACAAAAAATTAGAAAACTATATATAGAATTTCAGATCTGACGGCGTCATGTTATGGAGTGTGACGTCGTCACCTCGCCGCTTTTAGGGTTCCCGGATGACCTTCTTGACGCCGTCCCTCTTTAGCTCTCCAAAATCCGTTCTGGCCTATCAAGGCTTGACGCCCTCAGACTATGAACGTGATGCCGTCCCTCTTTGAATTATAACGTGACGACCTTGATCAAATTAAAGGGTGACGCCGTCAGAATTCCCATGCAATTTTCACTGGCTTATCATGAGTAAATTTCACATCCACCACTTTTGCCAAGCCATGACGCCGTCCAGGCATAATCCTGACGCCATCAAAGGTAACTTCCAGCCGATTTTTGAGACTTTGTCGTTTTCTTCACTTTTATGCTCCAAAAACGTCCAAAATGCCTCCTTTTCCAGATTTCTTCTCAAAAGTACCTAAAATGACAAAAGGAACGATTTAGGGCAATATTTGATCAAATAAATACGATTTAGGGCTTAAATGACCCCTTAAAAGCGGTACACTTTTCGCTTCATCACGTAGTCGTAGATTCGGCTATGTATTTATGATTTTGTCGCCCTTTTTGATATAATATTATTGGTGAAGATTACTTGGTCCTATCTTTAGCCCATTCGAGTTAAGGAATTTAGCAATTGCAAGTATCGTGGTCGGGGATTCGATCATGTATTTGTAATTTTGTCGCCTTTTATGGAATATGAGATCGATAGAGATTAAAAAGGATGATCAACCCTTAACCAAAAAACCCTTTTTACCGCTTTAGACTTGTTACTCCTTGGCTTTAGTGGGGGAGATGCGTATACTTGCCAAGCCTATGATAGAATATTCGTCACGAATAAGCAACTAAACGATTTAGAATTGTTTTACATTAAAAATTATTTTGGTATCTACTTCGTTAAGTATTTGGTTGTGTGATTATGACAAAACGAATACGTGCTTAAATATAAAAATAAATCCTAATATCTTTTAGGATACATTTTCATATGATTAATTCTAAGGTTTACTTGGGGACAAGTAAAGTTCAAGTGGGGGGATATTTGATGAACTCAAATAAGTACATTTTATTATCATCATTTATCCTATTTATTTGACTTGTTTTATTATATTATATATGAGAATCGATACATTAATGTTTACTTTAGTAATTCTCAGGTAAAAACAAGCATTATGTGAAACTTGGCGATTTTGGACTAATTATGGAGCAAAACAAGCGAGATGTCAAAAGTCTACTGAAATCCAGAAGATGCGTCGTATCTCACTCAACAGATACGACGCAATATCATACTTAGATGAATTCGAAGACCAATGCCTGACTTTGAAGAATGCGCCGCATGCAATTCTGTCATGCGCCGCATATGAAACTTTGGTCAAAGAAGAAGATCAAGCTCGTTCTACTCCAGATACGCCGCAATATACTTCTAACATACGGCGTATCACTATCAGGATTTCACTAGTTACAATCCAAGACAGCTAAAGTACATGCGCCGCATACAAATATCAAGTTACGCCGCATCTGAAGACGGTGTACGAATATTCCAGAATATATTAATCTTGGACCCCACGCGAAGTTAAGTCAATGCGCCGCATCTATCAACTCAATGCGCCGCATCGATCCCTCAGACAGAAACTATAAATACCCCAAGGTCAGACGAATTTGAGAGACCGGACGATATATATAACCCTAGAGCCGAATTCAGACGACCAAGCAGCACAAGACACACCTCAAACAAAGATACAAGAGCTGTAAGAAGGTCCTGCATGTATTTAATTCATTAAGTAGTTGTGTTTTATTGTTTTAGTACGCTTTAATTCATCAGGATTGATGGGCTTGTGTCATGTGACTACGGAAGATCATGCACTCCCCTTAATATTGCTTTCCCATTAATTAAAGTTTATATGTTGATGTCTTTGGTGACTTTTATTAGTGCATTGATAACCTCTGTGTCTAGCTGAGTCTTGCTTGGGTCGCCATGCCCCTTCCTCGCCTATTTATTCTAGCGTCTCTAGAAAAGTAGGATAGACATAAGTAATCATTAAGGGTTTACTCGCCGATAAAATTAGAGCCAACGAGAAAGGTTTAATTATATACACTTCATATAAAACTAGCAATAAAACAAGTGACAAGCTATTTAATTATCAGGACAGGTCTTCTTATGGTCTCGAGTATCTATCTGTGTACGTGTGTGCTAATCGCTGATTCGTGCTCATTAGTTTAGTTTTCTATTTAATTATAACCAAACTGTGCCAGTCTCTCAGGCTGAACCCTCTTGCGTTAGATTAGGTTGTATAGCTAACTTAGGATATTAAAATACTGATTAGAATAACTAGATAATACGTTCCACTCTTAGTGATCGACACTCTGCTTACCATTATATTCATACTGACCGGGTACACTGCTCGTTAAGTGTGTGTGTTATTGATATGTCGGCTAAATATAAATTTAAAACTTGAGTAGGCATTAATACTGCTAAACCGCAACGACACATCACGCGCATCAAAGTGTAATCAAACTTTGATGTAGATTCATTGGCCATGATTGCGACAATTCGTTGCTTATGTTTGACATCATGTCTTGATTTTACTCTGCTGCGATAGTAGAGTCATCGTCTTTCTGGCCAACGGTGAATCCCAAGTTGTGCATCCCTGTCATATGTGACTACCTCATCGAAGTATATCGGAGCTGTAGTTTCTTCAATTGCAGGGTGGTCGAATCTGGCAGAAGGTATCCTGCAAGTCAAGGAGGTTGCATATTTGTGGGTCAGATACCCGTGTTGTAGGTATTCCAAATCAGTGTTGAAGAAGAATCTGAAGGGAATTCTGGGTTCCTCAGGTTTTCCCACCATCGGTAAGGGCTTGGTCCAATCAGTGAAGTACGGTCCATGTTTCTTGGAGGTGTGATCAACATTTGACTCAGGGTTAAGCCAGTCGATATCGTTAGACATTGCAAGAGCAATGTTTTCCAAGTGATATTCTAATTCGAATGCGCTTTCGTATCATTCTTTAAGAAGATTGAATGCATCATTCTTGATCCGTCTTAATTCCTTCTTCGTCATCTTCTTGATACAAAACTCCTTCTTGAGTGTTTGAGCAAATTCAAGAGTTTGTCCCAAAAGAGGTTCTTCATCTTCAGGCAGAGGAGGTTGAGTGTTTATCATTTCATCAAACCACCCATATTCTACAGTGTTGTCATTGTCAAGCCATGTGAGAACTTTTGGCTTTTAGCCTTTACTGCCTTGGCTTTTGTGTTTACTGCTTTGGGGGTTGATGAAGGACCAGGTCTTGAGTCAGGCTCTTCCTCGAAGTCATCACTGGTGTAGACAAAGTGATCGTCTGCTTTTGGTGTTGACCCGGATGCCTTTGGTTGATTTTGGGTAGTTGTAGTTGTTAAAGGATTAACCAGTTCCTTGTGTTGAGAAGACGAACCACCGACATTCTTTGGTTTCTTAGCTTGTGAGTTTGGATCAGGATCTTCATCTTCTCTTGGTCGTTTACCTTTATCAGCATCGGTTTTGCATGACTCCTTGGAGATATTAGCCTTGATCGCATCAATAATTGCTATTTGTTCAGAAGTTGGCGTTGTAAGACCTGCCGATCTCTCAAACAGTTGTATTTGAAGCTCTTCAATTGTTGGTTGCTTCGGCTTGGATAGTTGGGTTTGTAGGATGAGTGAAACTGTAGCAACAACGTTTTTGAGAAGACCTTTGATGTTTGGTTCAAGAAATTCTTTGACTTTCTTCCATGCGACTCTGGGTAAATACTTCTTTTGGTATTCTTCTATGTTACCCTTGATTGATGTAAGCATCTTATCTTGAACATCAACAGAAAGGAACTCATCATCTTTAGCTTTTGTGCCTTGTAGCTCGTTCACTTGTCCAAAAAGTCCGGTTATCACATTTGTTAAGGTTTCAACTTGAGCCTTTGTGCTTTGGAGCTCGTTTACTTGCTTGACAGCCTGTTACCATGTTGGTTAATGTTTCCAATTGGTCTTGAGGCTTGTTTTGTTTCTTTAAACGAGCTAGTCTCACGGCTTTCTTGATCTTGCTTGTTGCTTCGGAGATCATTGTGTTGACTGGTTTCTTGATTGATTTACCGGTTGATGTTGTTTGTGCTGGTGGTGGTGATGAATGAAACGATGATTCAGACGTTGAAGTATCTTTGTTGTCATTTGAATCCAAATCATTATGAGAAGCAGGAAGAGAAGATGGAGGGGATGCTGGAGGAGTATCTTTAGAAGGTGAGGGAGATGGTGGAGGTGAATTCGGAGGTGTTTATTTAAATTTGTCAGCATTAAATTGTTCTTCTTCTTTAGTATTCTTGACTACCTCTTCTTTTTGTTGTTCGTTCAACCTATTTACTACATCTTCTTTAGTTTTCTTATTCAACTTCTCTTCCTCAATTAATTGTAACCTCATTTCTTCTTCTTCTTTTTCTTTCCTCTCCAATTCAACTTTAATTGCTGCCTACTTGAGATCTTCATTAGTGATGAGTAGACTTTCTTCCATGTTTGTGTCTTGCTCATTTGCATTTACATCCATGTTTTCATTCTCAGCATTCTCTGTCATGATTGTGTTCCCTTCCTCATCCTTATCTTCTTCGTTACTGAGTTGATTAACCTGATCCGAAGTTGGAACAATAGTTGTGTGCCCAGCCCCACCGGGTTGATTAACCAGATCAGGTTGGATGCTACTTGTCCCTCCTTCCTTTTCGGGTCGATTAACCGGACTCGGAGGATGTTGAGGGTAGTCTCTGCTGATTTTCGTAATCTTGACAAGTTCGTTGAGTTCTTGCACTTTTTTGGTTCGAGTGTCGACAACAATACTCTTGAGTTTTCTTTTGTCTACCAACTTTGTTACATCATCATCATCATCATCATCATCATCTTGTTCTTCATCATCGCCCAATTCTTTATCAACCTCTTTGAATATAATTTCTCGTCTTTGTTATTCATCCTCTTTCAATGATTCCGAGCTCATCTTCTTTGCCAGCTCTGTTTCAGGATCATCATTTGTGGCTTCTTCTCTGTGCACTACTTCTTCTTCGTCTGTTTCTGTGTCAGAGTCTGATTCATCGGAAGGTTCAGGTGTGGGTTGATCCTTGAGAAGAGTCACCGGAACTTTTCTTTTTGTGACCTTGGGAGGTGCTGGCTTTCTTTGTTTAGTTGTGCTTGGAGAGCTTTCATCTTTAGGCTTTTTACCTCATGTCTTCACTTGAGACGATTGATAATCATTGTCAGTGAATCCAACTTTTCCCTTGA
The DNA here is from genome assembly GCA_021014915.2 of Artemisia tridentata subsp. tridentata. NCBI lineage: Eukaryota > Viridiplantae > Streptophyta > Magnoliopsida > Asterales > Asteraceae > Artemisia > Artemisia tridentata. The sequence goes on from CP139505.1 coordinate 234,350,324, forward strand.
GAAATGCCGCATCGTATGTACGATAAGTTGTAGAAGCCTTGATTTGATTAGAAAGAAGAAATTCAGGAACCCTTTTGCCTTGTTTATGTGTGCTAGTAGAAATTGTTCTCACCTTATCAACCTTGTGATCATCTTTTACACTATGAACAATTTATGTTGTATCAAGGAGACGATCTTCAAGATCAGGATCATCTGAGCATAAGTAGTACACCAGTAGCTTAGTGAAGCGAACAAATGTAATTTTGGTAATGCTACATTTGCCTTTGAGTTGATAGATCATGTCTTCCAGAATTGGTTGAGCAAATTCCACTGTCTTCTTATTAGCAATTCCCCAAAATATTTGAAGGTGCTGTAAACGGGGATGCTCATGTCCGCTTTGTCTTCTAGTTATAATTACAGAGCGAACCATGATCATATAGAGTGTCCTCCAAGGTTGTGGTAGAAATTTCACATCAAACTTGGAGTGTTTGGTTAATGATTTGTCAGCTTGATCATCATATCCAATGTCATCAATGAGAAAGTTTAGTAGTTCCATTTTAGTGGGTATGGGATCATATTCTGTTTTTGGTTTAGGCAAAAGAAGGGCTTCACGTAGCACTGTGACATCGATTGTGTAATTGGTTTTGTTAAGTGTTATAGTGAATGAGTGGTTATCATCATTGATCTTTGTAGTAAGCCAGAATTGGTGGATGTAGAAGAAAGGAATGGAGGCTGATTTGCTGAGCATATATTTACAAGGGTGGATCAACAATATGTTTTTGATGATTCGACAGGTTGTTTCGATTCAGAGATTGTTGAAATGTACCCTTGCATTGTTTCCGCCATTGATTACTTTGTAGTCTACGGGTGCAATATCTGTCAGTTTGAGTCTAGGAAGTGGTTGTGCTGGGGCATTCATATTTTGTTCTGCCATTGTATTATGAAAGAAACAAACATGGAAACAAACATACAATAAATGGTTAATTGATAACATTGTGAGTTTGCATGTTCCCCAGAGTTTTAATGGTTGAAGATGTAAAACCTGAAAATTTTTAATCATAAATTCTTGCGTCATTTTGGAATCTCCTAAGTACGAATTATTAACTTGTAACATATTAAACTATACTTTATGAATAATATTGCATTTTATAAATAAAATTCTAATTATAACTTAAGCTAAATAAAAGATATACTAAAAATAACTAAACTAATTTCTAGTACCAATGCAAAACCCATTTTGTGCCTAGCCCTTTTCCTTGGTCGTGACTTTAGAGATAGTAACACAATAAATACTAAAATTTCAGCCTTCAATCTCGCTGAAGTCACCATTATACCATATCAATCAATTATTATTTACTAAACTTAAAAGCGTTTCTATTACCCAATCAATATTATACACTTAATTACATGATCACCTTCCATTTTACAAACACGCTCCAATATATTCCTTCCTGTGTCTCCTTTCCACACCGAACCAAAACAATAAAACACATAACTATAACCTTTTTGCTGCCAAAGAAAGGAGAGAAAGGAAGAACTGTAGGAGTCAAACAGAAGAACAAATCGTGGGGCTTCATTGGTGGGTTCGAAAATAGTTTCTTTTTATCCCTTCCTTTTCAGTTGCAAGTCGACACAGGTCTCCCTTCTTCTCCTTTATGTTTTCTGAATCGACTAATAACACACAAGTAACAAGAGTTAAAAATCATGCTAAGAACCAAATGAATCATGTTTGTAGATATGTTGTTGTCTCGTTATTTACCACACTAGAAATCACGCATGGAATCATGAAACTTTACACCTATACGTAATTGTTTTACGTCCAGTTATATTGACTGTTTGTGTTTTTTTTTTCAGCCCTTGGTCGACCATAATTATTACATAAACAAGCCTAGAACATGACATAAATGGCCATTAATGAAGAGCACAATAATAGAAACCCTAGGCCGCTTTTAAAAGTGAGAGTTATGATTTTATGTGAAGGTTTCGGGGCGTTTTTGTCTCGTTAGAAACTGGGTCGTATGGGCTGTTCGTGTGATGTTTGAGTGAGGATAAAACCTGGTTCTAAACGTATTCTAGATTTGAGTCGGTTGGTGTTGGTTTGTGTTTTTTTCTGCCTCGTTTAGTCCCCTCGCACCACTCCTATTTTTGCCTCGCCAAGCCATGTTTTGGCTCGTTTAAAACCACGCAACATGTGGGCTATATGTGGTCGTGTATGAGTGAGTTTAAAACCTGGAGTTACCTGTTCAAGGTCGTGGCAGTGGCATTTGTATGATGCTACTACTACTCGTTTGAAACCCCTCACGCACCTTTGTTTCTTTTTGACAAGCCATGTCACTTTTACCCTGGTCTTACCTCGTTAATACCCTACTGTCATTGGAGTTAAATGCCGCGAGTGACATTGGTTGTGTCCTTGTGTTTTCCTCGCTAAAAATATTACCAAGAATGTGTTTTGTTTGTTGTCTTGTGTCTCGATGGGAATAAGTGTCACCAAGGTATGTCGACGTAGCTCGCGATCCAATAAGAACCTGTAAATAATCGTGAAATATAAGGACGAAATGAGCATGGATATGAACGTAGTTTAAAAGTTTGATTTTTGTGTGATGTTATAATTGTTTCTGTCTCGTTAAAACATAGTGCGAGTCGATTCGGTTAAACCCCCTACGTAGAAGATGAAAGCATGAAACAATAAAATGAGAATTTGCATGTTGGAAGCTAGAACGTGAAATATACAAGCCAACAGAAATTAACCAAATTGACCCATCCAACCTTAAGCAATGAGAAATTTACATGTTGGACCCTGAATTTTGCTATATTAACACTTTGAACCCTAAAACTATTATGAGTGTCATATTAAATCCTCGATCATTAGATTAAACATATTAAACCCCAAAGTTAATTAATTGACTTTTTTATATTAAATTTTGATAATTGACTTTATGACCCTAAAACATTTTAATTCGACATGATAAACCCTAAACCATGATAAATGTCATTTTGACCCTTAAATATTATTAATTGTCAATTATAATCTTAAAGTATTAAATTGCTATTTCAGGAAAGTTACTAAAAATGGAAAGTCGACTAAAATGAGTAATCCGATTTAAAATAAGTTATTAATAAGACAATCATGAATTCGTGTAGATTCGCTGGAGATGGAGTTTGCTTCCGATCTTTATGTTTCTAGTTGTGTTTTCACTTGCGGTCCAAGGTACAGATATTCTGACCTTATCTCTTAAGGTTTCTCATGATTTGTTCACATCGGTTTGATATTAGCTTGATTATGATGCCTTGATCTGAGCCTTCTTATTATGACTTTCTTATTTGATCTATGCCTTTGCTATGCTCCCTTAGATTGTAAACTATTGATATTGTAACTGGATGTGAAAACCTTTCTTAATTGTATCATGGAAATGTTTTGAGAAAAACTATTTTAAAATGATGTTTATGAGCACGATGCGTTACCACTTTTATATGGACTTTTACTAACTTTTATGAAAACTACTTTTACGAACCACCTTTATGAAAACCGTTATTAAAGATCATTTTTATGAAAACCATTATTAAGAGATTTCTTTAAATGAACATTTGATAGAAAACTTTGACTATGAACCTTTGCTACGAAACTTATGGACCTTTGATATAATATGACTTTTAAACCCTACAGTTTGATACCCGAGCCACTTTGTTTCCTAGTCATGGGGGTTCCATGGCCGTGTCATTGATGCACCAATGACATGACTCTAGTGTGGTCGAGTGATGTTCCACACCGTCCCTTTTCTGTTATTTATTATGAGCTCAATTATTATTATATTATATATATATATATATATATATATATATATATATATATATATATATATATATATATATATATTTGGCCACAAATTTGTTTGCAGGGGCCTATGGATGCATCCTAGATTTGATCTGTATCTGTATCTGTTATATTATATGATATGATTTGATTTGGTGATTGATGATGTGTGCAATACACATCCTTCACCTATTTGAGAGGTCGCACCTCTATGGTTACTATGATATTTGATTTGATTTGTTTGGGCTCATGGTAGATTACTGACCTTTTCTTACTCTTGATATCCATTTATTTATACCTTATGTTTTTCCCCAATGCATCATATTATCTTCTTGTCCCTTACCTTTCGTTTCGTTTATTTATATATCTGTTCACTGGGCTTTTTAAGCTCAGCCGCATTTCTTTTCCTGCGGCAGGTTTTAGTTGGAAGTTGGGTTATGTGTGGAGAGTACTTTGGACTTAGAAGAGTATACCTTGATAGCTATTCTGGATTAGAGATGACTAGAAGTGACTATATTTTTAGACTTAGTATTTATTGTAATTCTCATTTGTAACCTTGTATTTCAGATTTTCCCTTTGTAACCTTTGAAATTTATTTGTATTATTTAAGTCATATGCTTGTGTTCGGTTTGATATGTCACCATAACGTAATACTTCTACCCATATCGGGTTAGGGTGTTACAATTACGGTATCAGAGCAATAGGCTGCGACTTGTAATACATTAAACCTTGATCTGTGAAGTTTGGACCATTAAGTTTCCACTGTAGGTGCTCATAAGATAACCTTTGAGAATTTGCTTTAGGATCTCCCCATAGGAACATAAGTTATAACTGGTGAGGAATGGGTAGACTAGGACATCTATGTAAGTAGCATTGCTTCCGCATCACTCTGATTCGTGCCTCTGCCTTTAGCTATGCCTTATAAGAACATTTGTTTCAGAAGCTTTAAAGTTTTGCAACCTAAGTCTAGTAACCCAGCAAGTTTGGAATACCTCAGGAACTGCATAGATACCTTACACCATTTAAGTTTCACTTCCTGACTCTGATCTCCATCTCCGATTTGTTTGATAAACATTCTGATACCTCTCCGACCATCCCGAAGGTCATTCAACCATAATGTGTTTGACACATTCTGTGAATTCATTACTTATGCTGGATATAGAATGTATCACCTGATACTACTTGAATCTGCATAATCCATTACTACTCCTATGAGAACTCTGGTAATTATTAACCATGGATATAGGAAGTTTTGTTCCCTCCCTTTGAATAATGAACCTTGTCTGCCAACCAGTCCCTTTGGAAGGATATGATGTAAATACTATCTCAGTACGGAATTGTTAGCTGAGCATGATGATGCTGATAACTAATATTCCATACCTCTCACTTTTGACAGTTATACGATGTTCGTATTATCAATGATACACACCCTACCTGCCACTTATGCTAAGAAGCTAAACGAAATTCCAACACCTTGAATTGTTCGCTTATCTATCTCAACACCTTGATGAACCATGTACTTGACTCTGGTATATGAACTATCCGTCTGGTTTAACGACCGTATTCGTTCTACGGATCTGTTTACTCTTGATATAATTGACCTTGGGGTCTTTTGGTTATGGATTGGATGGCTTTCGTAAAGCTACCATGGACTACCATATCCGATATGTGACCTTTAACAATCTACTTCATTCTACTTTTGCTTTGATGGCTCTCAACCACTTAAATCTGTTAAGATTAATGCTGCTATGGAAACACTTACTCTGATCTCATTTGATTGTCAAATTTCTCCTGACACCTATTAGTATACACCCTTAGAAAGCTCTGACATCGTAAGTATTTGTTGTACAAAATTTTTCTGGTGTTTTCTGATGAACCTCTTGGGATTCCCTCCTGCTTGGGAAGTAGAGTTGGCATTGAACGGATCTCAGTTGACGAAACCATGATGCCATAGAAGTTAAGAGATTGAAGGAACTGATGGAATATGATTTTGTTCACCTCAGTGTTTCTTTTTGGATGCTCCTGTCGGTTTATGAAGAAGAAAGAGAGGAGTATGCGGCGGCGTATCGACTATTGTGAACTCAACCGTATCACTATCCGTAATCATTATCCATTTCCGCGTATCAATGATTGATTTGGTCTATCTTTGAAGCTCCGTATTAGACGGCCTCATTTAAGTTTGAAGGACTGAAGAAGCAACCACAAGAGCTTCAAAGAAGGGAGTTGACTAACTGAGAGTAACCTCCGCGGAGCATTTCAGTTTTATTCGTGAAGAGGAAGATAGGTGATGTGAAGTAGATATGAAGTTTCCCTAAGACGATTCTTGAAGCTACCTTCGTACTCGTTGTGATCATTATGAGTTTTAATGATGCCAATTGTATTGGCTAATAGAATCATGTTTTCACGAGTAATTGGACAAATTGTCATAGTATGACGTTGTGTTGTGTCTAGAGACGAAAGAGGAACATATAGATCATTTTCGTATTAAGTAGAATGACCCTTTGTTCTGGAAGAGTAGGTTTGATTGGCGTTCAGAGATTGTAGTAGACAGCACTACCAGGTATCCTGTGATGGCAGAATTTCCCACATAAAGGACCAAGATTGACGATCGTTATCGTAGCTAGAAACCTTGTAGAAGAGTAGTCGGAGATGATCGCGACAGGTATTACCGTGGAAGAAACAGATAAGAAGAAGAGGGAAACTGAGAAAGGACTAGATTATATTTCATGCATCATGTGGAGATTTTAGTTCGGGCATCAAGACAACCAGACCGTAGGAGACGAACTATTCAACTCATCACCTGGAGGGGACAGCAGCGGTGTTCACCTTGAAGATTGGAAAACTTTTCTTGCAAGACGAAGGTGGTGGCGGACTTACAAGTAGAATGTAATTGAGTTGGCGAATTTTGAGCTGTGCTAGAAGACCTGTCGAAGACCCGCAGTCTTGCTTCTCTATTCATTTTAGTGGTACTAAGATGAATTGAGAGCAAAAGCAGACTTGCGGACGGAAGGATGCACAGTGATCATGTCAGAGATTCGTGTTACTATACTGCAATTCCGAGAAGAGTCGACGAAGGCTTGAAGAAACAGACTCAAGTTTATATTTCCTTTTCACCCTATGATCGGATGGGCAAGCGTTGACAGACTACTTAGACTTGGAAGAAATTTTAAAATCATGTATTTGAGTGGACGATTTTGTAATAAACATTTGTGGTTGGATGAGTTGATTTCGTGAAGGATGAATTATTGATGGCGTATTCACTTCTGCTTAACCCACTTAAGTTTCCATTACCTATTGATAAGATCTTTTGAATGATTTAGGTTCCCTATTAGTAATTCCGTTTAGTGTTCTTTCTAAGTGTGTTGGATGACGGTTTTGACATGAGAATTTTGATGTATTGTGGAAGACCTGACGCTTTGGATGACGTACTCGTTTAATGCTTACTAATTCCGTTACGTTATTTGTACGTTCTGTTTCTCTGATTTTGAATTCGTAATGATGATCGATTCGGACCAACCCTATGGAATAGAAGGACTGTTAGGTGGTTAAGATAAGTTGCTATGTTATGACTTGAGATAAAGTATGGTCATCATGAGGGTATAATTATATGATGCTAGTATTATGACGTCTGGCCAACGTGATAATACTTACATCATATAACATGCACTTATTGTGATCATAGGATATTTCGAGGAGTGCCTTAGAAACCTTAGAATTTCTGATAGCTGTTTGAGATTATCTGCGTTAGTGAGACTTTAGGTTTATTCCACCTATACGCTTAATCTGCTTCACCATTATACGATTTGATACGTTTGGATTATCGTCACGCGTTTGCTGACCTCTATACTTCCGATAAGAATCTTAGGTTTTGTTGTAGAGCTTTTTGCCGTTTGATGATATCAAACAATCTGTTTTCTGTATGTTCTCATCTGATTTGTCTAATCAAATTCCACGGACGATATATCCGTCAAATCCTACATATTCCCTGTATCTCTTCGGAGAGAATATGATTATCAATTGTTACGATTGGTATAATATGGTATGTCTTTCCTGAAGATGCCGAAGCTATTTTGATCAACAAGATAGAGTCATGAGAAACAAGTCATTCACATTTCCGTTCCCGGTCCGTTGGTATTCCGCTTCGTTTCACTTCAATTTTCGAGGACGAAAATTTTTTGTAGAGGGGAAGAGTTGTAAAACCCGAAAATTTTGAATCATAAATTTTTGCGTCATTTTGGAATCTCCTAAGTACGAATTATTAACTTGTAACATATTAAACTATACTTTATGAATAATATTGCATTTTGTAAATAAAATTCTAATTATAACTTAAGCTAAATAAAAGATATACTAAAAATACCTAAACTAATTTCTAGTACCAATGCAAAACCCATTTTGTGCCTAGCCCTTTTCCTTGGTCGTGACTTTAGAGATAGTAACACAATAAATACCAAAATTTCAGCCTTCAATCTCGCTGAAGTCACCATTATACCATATCAATCAATTATTATTTACTAAACTTAAAAACGTTTCTATTACCCAATCAATATTATACACTTAATTACATGATCACCTTCCATTTTACAAACACGCTCCAATATATTCCCTCCTGTGTCTCCTTTCCACACCGAACCAAAACAATAAAACACATAACTATAACCTTTTTGCTGCCAAAGAAAGGAGAGAAAGGAAGAACTGTAGGAGTCAAACAGAAGAACAAATCGTGGGGCTTCATTGGTGGGTTCGAAAATAGTTTCTTTTTATCCCTTCCTTTTCAGTTGCAAGTCGACACAGGTCTCCCTTCTTCTCCTTTATGTTTTCTGAATCGACTAATAACACACAAGTAACAAGAATTAAAAATCATGCTAAGAACCAAATGAATCATTGATGAGGCGAAAAGTGTACCGATTTTAAGGGGTCATTTAAGCCCGAAATCGTATTTATTTGATCAAATATTGCCCTAAATCGTTCCTTTTGTCATTTTAGGTACTTTTGATGAGAAATCTGGAAAAGGAGGCATTTTGGACGTTTTTGGAGCATTAAAGTGAAGAATACGACAAAGTCTCAAAATCGGCTGAAATTTACCTTTGACGGCGTCAGAATCATCTCTTGACGGCGTCATGCCTTGGCAAGAAAAGTGGGATGTGAAATTTACTCATGACGGGCCAGTGAGTTAGCATGAGAATTCTGACGGCGTCACGCTTTAACTAAATCAAGGGCGTCACGGCTTAAATCATAAGGGGACGGCGTCACGTTCAATGTTCGACGGCGTCAAGCCTTGATAGGCCAGAATGGATTTTTGAAGAGCTAAAGAGGGACGGCGTCAAGAAGGTCACCCGGGAACCCTAAAAGCGGCGAGGTGACGGCGTCACAATGCATAAGGTGACGCCGTCAGATCCAAAAATCTATATATAGTTTTCTAATTTTTTGTCATTAAGAGAGAGCTTAGTGTGTGGAATTTTGGGATAAAACCCTAAGACGATTTTAGCTACTTTTTCAGGGCTTTTTGCCTTGAGATCTTCCATGTTTCATTGAAAGATAAGTTATCAATTAATCATTCAATATGTCTATGTGTTGTTTGATTCTATCTTATGCTTGTCTTTTGTTTAACATGTTAGGCTAATTTTATCTTGTGTTTGCTTAGATCTAATGAAACCTAGCTATTGATTATTGGTTGTTAGTGTGTTGTTAGTTGTATTGGATGATTGTTTATCTATGTTAGGCTTAAGAAAACTGGCTAACTTCCTATTCGGTAACTTGCTTGAACGTCTTAAGAAACATGAACCAAACGCGTACTAAAGGTTTTTATGGTTGTATTTAATGCACAAGCGAATTCTAGTGATCCCATGTTAGGAGCTTCCTAGCCGGCTCGACATAGGAGTGAAGTAGGAGCTTGTAGAGTTTGGGGAAGTAAGTACGCCACCCCACGAATGGTATTAAGGAATACACCCGTCATCCACACAACTAATACACACTAATTAACCGGTAAAAGATAGTTAGGGAGTAAGGAAATCTAAGTAAACACATTTCTCTACACATAAGTTTCTCACCACATTTTCATTTTTGTTATTTTATTTTATTGCATTTGTAGTAATTTGGGTTAGTTGACTAGCAACTAATTCCGCCCACTCCTTCAAAACCGAGATTTTACTTGCTTTCATAAAAATTATAAAAACATAAAAAGAATCTTCCTCAACCCTTAGACCTAATTAGAGTAGCCTTTCACACCTAACGAACACTATTCCCTGTGGAGAACGATCAATCCCCCGTACTTACCACTACACTATACTACATCGGTCAGGTACACTGCCTGGTGGGGTTGTAAGCCTCTTGAGATCCCTCGAGAGGTAAAACCTGTTGTAAGGTTACAAAACCACGCATCAAGTTTTTGGCGCCGTTGCCGGGGAATAGTTATTGTTTAGGTTGAATTTTTATTTTATAGGTCTACTTGCTAGATTCCTTTCTAGTAAGATTTTATTTTTATTTTTAGGTTTTCTTTAGTCTATCTTTTTCTTTGTGTGTTTGTTCGTAATTTCCATTGACTCTTCCGTTCACCATTATGGAGTACGCGAATCCACCATACCACCAACCACAAAGGCCATTCTACCCTATTGACATCTCGAATTTCAAACAATATCGAGATGAACCCATATATGATGCATGGACTCGTTTTAGAAATTTACTCCGAAAATTCCCTCATCATAGTTTCGCTTTAGCATCCCTAACCCGAACCTTTTACTATCGTGTTGGCCAAAATGACCAAATGCGCATTGAGGATTTTGCCAATGGGGACTTTAGGGAATTAAGTGCTGAAGAAGCATGGGATGCCATAGAAGATTGTGCCCAATATTATTATAGGGTAGACAACCCAACAAACGTTAGTACAAGTCAATTGAAATATAAATTTCCTGGATCATGAAACAAGTTTGTTTGGGGATGAATACATTAGTGTTGAGATACCTAAGTGGTTGTCATGTAATGCCATAGTACAAAACAAACACATAGGTGACCTTGATGTGATGGAGGATTTAGCCGAACATGATCACATTGATCAAAAAGACCTAGGTTTTATGATCGATGATGATGAATCTCAAGAAACACATGATGAATCTTTTGGGCAATTTGAATATAGCAGTCATAATATTGAGGATGATCCTTATGATTCGGATATAGAAGTTAAGATGCCTAGAGAAGCACTTGAGATACTTGGGAAAATGTTAGGGTTGGATTATAATGAAACACATGTTGAGGATATAGGTGATCTTGATAAGATGGATGATAAAGTAGAAAATCCAAGCCCGCCAAATACCCCACAAGTCCTACCATCATTTGAGGCATACACACCGCCCGTGACTTATTCAGAAGAAGTAGAAGAGACTTTAGGAACCCCAATTGAGGTAGAGCCCTTGGACCAAACACAACTAGAAGAAATAGGTTTGAATGCTTTTAGTGATCACAACCTTTCTTTTAGTCCTATGGAAGTTCCTAGTTTTGATGAGCCGGAGCCTCAACCAAAACCGTTACCTAATCTTCCATCCTTGGATGAAAATTTAGGAATTGAATTAGGTCCCGATCCACCCATCAAAACATATAGTCCGGGTAGTCTTATGATTAAGGTAGTAGACTCTGAGCCTTGTAGTGAGGAAGACAACATAGGAGTGAACCATAACCTTTCATACTTACATCACCCATTCATGATTGATCACAAGAAACACTATGGGTTTAAACCGGGTTTATTAGGTCAAGATGGATTCCCAACTAGGAATCTCTCGAAGTTGATAGAAGATGATCCCTTTTTAGGAGGAAACTCAAAATCACCCATTGACCAAAGTGAACTAGGCAAGGTTATGATGAAAGGAGCACACCCCTTTGAGCATATAATTCATCCACCACTCTTTTTTCACGTGGCATACTCCTACCGAGCTGGTGTGTATCGCTACTATCACCCGCACTTAATCCTAAGTGTAGGGAAAACCTCCCCTATTTCCGTTAAATAAGGGTAGAGTCAGGCTCGTGACTCAAACAAAAACAAGCGCTCTTGGGAGGCAACCCAAGCTTTATTTGTTTTATTTGCTTTGTGTGTTTGTTTATTTGTTTGTTTGATTTTATTTGCTTCCGTATGTATGTTTAATTTTTATTAGTATTGATTCATGTTCAAAAGTAATTTGTGAAAATGCTTTATTTTGTTTTTAACTTCGTCTTAACTACATATAAAGGTATTTTGCAAAAGTTAAGTGTAAGGGAAATCTAAATTGGTTTATTAGAACACAAATTAACATGAATCGTAATAATAATAAATTAGCATACATATTCGTATTTGTTTGAGTCAAATGCTTGTATCGAGTCATAATGATGTTTTGCAGGATTTCCAGGAAGTAAGGTAAAGGTTTTTCCAGAAATTTTCCGGAAACTTAACATGAGAATTCTGTCAGATCATTTCTGACGGCGTCAGGCCTTAAAACCTGACGGCGTCAGGTTTTAATTTTCTGAAATTTTTGAAAGTTTTGTTTTTCTACCGGAATCATAAAAAGTTTTTATTAAATCTCTAACTTATAAACTCCAGGAATCTGCAAAACATTCATTCCGCAAGCATTATATCTTTAATTGTTTTATTTCTAAGTCTGGAATTACACCTAGTTGTGAGTTGTCTTTGTTCGGTGTGATGCTTTGGTTTTTCTTGTTTGTTTTCTCAGGATTAACAAGTTATTTTGGACAAGGAGATGTTTGTGGAATCAAGCTTTTGGTGATGCATTAGTCTTGGAGCTTTTACATTCCCTTGGAAGAAGATCTAACCGTGTTACGTCATTATCCACCGAGCGAATCAGGGGAGTATTTGATTTCATTCTTTTACTTTATGCTTTTACATCTTGTTATTTGAACATTGGGGACAATGTTCATCTTAAGTGTAAGGGGAGGGTAAAAGTACGATTTTAGAGAATGCCAATGCGCTTGATTTTTGTTTGTTTGATGGTAGATGTGTAATAAAACTGAGATAAATACTTGTTAAGGCAATTTTAGTGCCAAATTTAAAATTTTTTACAACATATAGGAGTGAAACTTTGATCTTAATGAGCGTCTCACGGATAGGAGTTATATGACTAGCACAAAAACCGTACCACTAAAAATTTTTTTTTCCACCCCAAATATGTGAGGTTCGCCCCTAGAATTGGTAGGAAAAGCATTTATGCTATGATGTGTGTACCGGTAGCACTTAGATTCTAGAACTTGCGTTAGGACCATTCCGAGGCCACAAGTGAGACTACATTCGTGTAGTTAGATTTACTACATGATAAGAGGCATTAGGATTAACCCATTGTTTTACACCTGTGTTTTTGTTATAATTACATTGGCTACATTGGTCAAGTAATTCTCCCACACCCTTTGCGTTGTACTCATTTTTAGTACACGATACCCCTAGTACACCCCTCAGAGCCTATCTTTTCGTTTCGACCTTTAAGCATTTTACTTAAAGGAAGAATTTGTTACACCCCACTAAAATGTACACCCAAATCGCCTTAGCCTACCTTGTATGCACTCATCTTTAGTGCATTATTGTTACAACATTTGTTTAAACCCAAGTTAATTATCTAGTTGATTACATGGTTGCTAAGTTGAGTCATATCCTTGTACATATTGTTTTGGGACGATTGAGACTCATGGGTAAAGTACTAGTATAATGGAGTAATGGGGAAGAACATCATTTATTACCCCCATATGTGCTAAATATTTTAAAAGTACTCCAAGTTTTTCAATTATCTTAATTCGAGTCATTAGATTAATATTTGTAAAGTTATGTAAAAGTTCAAGTGTAAGGGGAATGCAATGCCCCTATGATGTATTATTTTGGATGGTAGGGTAAAAGTGTATGCAAAAAAAAAAAAAAAAAAAAAAAAAAAAAAAAAAAAAAAAAAAATCGAAAAATCAAGAAAAATACAAAAAAATGAGAAAAAGAAAAACAGAAAAAACATACGGACTACCATCCCGTTTCATTTTATGTTTGTTTTATGTTCTTGTTATTTTGTTATTTCGTTTCTAGCTTAAGATCGAGTCTAGTCTTGGCTTAGCAACATTGTATAGTACATGTAATTGACCAAGATCTTTAACTCGCCACCAGTAAAATATCCCTTATCCAACAAAACCGTGTTTTCCTTTTCCCTACACCTAACGTTATAACCCATTTAAAAGCCCTCTTTGATAGTTTATCTTAGGTGCTTACGCCTAGTGGAGGAGGTTTTCGATCCTTTCCCAAGCCTATGGTAATCTATTTGCTATGACAGGTAGTGAGAGATATTTTCCGTTTTCATTTATGAGATTTATTTTGATGACACTTGAGAGATGTGAGTATCTAAACACTACTTGTGAGGTGCTAGTGTGTAATCTCCGTGCTTATTATGATTGAAGTGGAACGAATATTTGTTGTAATTACTTTTATGTTTGCATTAAATGACCCCTAACTTGTATTTTGATTAGAATAAAAGCGCATTTGCTTGAGGACAAGCAAATCTCAAGTGTAAGGGTATTTGATGAGGCGAAAAGTGTACCGCTTTTAAGGGGTCATTTAAGCCCGAAATCGTATTTATTTGATCAAATATTGCCCTAAATCGTTCCTTTTGTCATTTTAGGTACTTTTGAGGAGAAATCTGGAAAAGGAGGCATTTTGGACGTTTTTGGAGCATTAAAGTGAAGAATACGACAAAGTCTCAAAATCGGCTGAAATTTACCTTTGACGGCGTCAGAATCATCTCTTGACGGCGTCATGCCTTGGCAAGAAAAGTGGGATGTGAAATTTACTCATGACGGGCCAGTGAGTTAGCATGAGAATTCTGACGGCGTCACGCTTTAACTAAATCAAGGGCGTCACGGCTTAAATCATAAGGGGACGGCGTCACGTTCAATGTTCGACGGCGTCAAGCCTTGATAGGCCAGAATGGATTTTTGAAGAGCTAAAGAGGGACGGCGTCAAGAAGGTCACCCGGGAACCCTAAAAGCGGCGAGGTGACGGCGTCACAATGCATAAGGTGACGCCGTCAGATCCAAAAATCTATATATAGTTTTCTAATTTTTTGTCATTAAGAGAGAGCTTAGTGTGTGGAATTTTGGGATAAAACCCTAAGACGATTTTAGCTACTTTTTCAGGGCTTTTTTCCTTGAGATCTTCCATGTTTCATTGAAAGATAAGTTATCAATTAATCATTCAATATGTCTATGTGTTGTTTGATTCTATCTTATGCTTGTCTTTTGTTTAACATGTTAGGCTAATTTTATCTTGTGTTTGCTTAGATCTAATGAAACCTAGCTATTGATTATTGGTTGTTAGTGTGTTGTTAGTTGTATTGGATGATTGTTTATCTATGTTAGGCTTAAGAAAACTGGCTAACTTCCTATTCGGTAACTTGCTTGAACGTCTTAAGAAACATGAACCAAACGCGTACTAAAGGTTTTTATGGTTGTATTTAATGCACAAGCGAATTCTAGTGATCCCATGTTAGGAGCTTCCTAGCCGGCTCGACATAGGAGTGAAGTAGGAGCTTGTAGAGTTTGGGGAAGTAAGTACGCCACCCCACGAATGGTATTAAGGAATACACCCGTCATCCACGCAACTAGTACACACTAATTAACCGGTAAAAGATAGTTAGGGAGTAAGGAAATCTAAGTAAACACATTTCTCTACACATAAGTTTCTCACCACATTTTCATTTTTGTTATTTTATTTTATTGCATTTGTAGTAATTTGGGTTAGTTGACTAGCAACTAATTCCGCCCACTCCTTCAAAACCGAGATTTTACTTGCTTTCATAAAAATTATAAAAACATAAAAAGAATCTTCCTCAACCCTTAGACCTAATTAGAGTAGCCTTTCACACCTAACGAACACTATTCCCTGTGGAGAACGATCAATCCCCCGTACTTACCACTACACTATACTACATCGGTCAGGTACACTGCCTGGTGGGGTTGTAAGCCTCTTGAGATCCCTCGAGAGGTAAAACCTGTTGTAAGGTTACAAAACCACGCATCAATCATGTTTGTAGATATGTTGTTGTCTCGTTATTTATCACACTAGAAATCACGCATGGAATCATGAAACTTTACACCTATACGTAATTGTTTAACATCCAGTTATGTGGACTGTTTGTTTTTTTTTTTTTTTTTTTTTTTTTTTTTTTTTTTTGACTTTTTTTTTTTTTTTTTTCAGCCCTTGGTCGACCATAATTATTACATAAACAAGCCTAGAACATGACATAAATGGCCATTAATGAAGAGCACAATAATAGAAACCCTAGGCCGCTTTTAAACGTGAGAGTTATGATTTTATGTGAAGGTTTCGGGGCGTTTTTGTATCGTTAGAAACTGGGTCGTATGGGCTGTTCGTTTGATGTTTGAGTGAGGATAAAACCTGGTTCTAAACATATTCTAGATTCGAGTCGGTTGGTGCTAGGTCATGGCAGTGACGTTTGTATGATGCTACTACTACTCGTTTGAAACCCCTCACGCACCTTTGTTTCTTTTTGACAAGCTATGTCACTTTTGCCCTGGTCTTACCTCGTTAATACCCTGCTGTCATTGGAGATAAATGTCGCGAGTGACATTGGTTGTGTCCTTGTGTTTTCCTCGCTAAAAATATTACCAAGAATGTATTTTGTTTGTTGTCTTGTGTCTCGATGGGAATAAGTGTCACCAAGGTATGTCGACGTAGCTCGCGATCCAATAAGAACCTGTAAATAATCGTGAAATATAAGGATGAAATGAGCATGGGTATGAACGTAGTTTAAAAGTTTGATTTTTGTGTGATGTTATAATTGTTTCTGTCTCGTTAAAACATAGTGCGAGTCGATTCGGTTAAACCCCCTACGTAGAAGATGAAAGCATGAAACAATAAAATGAGAATTTGCATGTTGGAAGCTAGAACGTGAAATATACAAGCCAAAAGAAATTAACCAAATTGACACATCCAACCTTAAGCAATGAGAAATTTACATGTTGGACCCTGAATTTTGCTATATTAACACTTTGAACCCTAAAACTATTATGAGTGTCATATTAAATCCTCGATCATTAGATTAAACATATTAAACCCAAAAGTTAATTAATTGACTTTTTAATATTAAATTTTGATAATTGACTTTATTACCCTAAAACATTTTAATTCGACATGATAAACCCTAAACCATGATAAATGTCATTTTGACCCTTAAATATTATTAATTGTCAATTATAATCTTAAAGTATTAAATTGCTATTTCAGGAAAGTTACTAAAAATGAAAAGTTACTAAAAATGGAAAGTCGTCGAAAATGAGTAATCCGATTTAAAATAAGTTATTAATAAGACAATCATGAATTCGTGTAGATTTGCTGGAGATGGAGTTTGCTTCCGATCTTTATGTTTCTAGTTGTGTTTTCACTTGCGGTCCAAGGTACAGATATTCTGACCTTATCTCTTGATGAAGCGAAAAGTGTACCGCTTTTAAGGGGTCATTTAAGCCCTAAATCGTATTTATTTGATCAAATATTGCCCTAAATCGTTCCTTTTGTCATTTTAGGTACTTTTGAGGAGAAATCTGGAAAAGGAAGCATTTTGGACGTTTTTGGAGCATAAAAGTGAAGAAAACGACAAAGTCTCAAAATCTTGCTGGAAGTTACCTTTGACGGCGTCAGGATTAACCCTGGACGGCGTCATGGCTTGGCAAAAGTGGTGGATGTGAAATTTACTCATGATAAGCCAGAGAAATTGCATGGAAATTCTGACGGCGTCACTCTTTAATCTGATCAAGGTCGTCACGTTATAATTCAAAGAGGGACGGCGTCACGTTCAAGATCTGACGGCGTCAAGCCTTGATAAGCCAGAACGGATTTTGGAGAGCTAAAGAGGGACGGCGTCAAGAAGGTCATCCGAGAACCCTAAAAGCGGCGAGGTGACGGCGTCACACTCCATAACGTGACGCCGTCAGATGTAAAAATCTATATATAGTTTTGCAATTCTTTGTCATTAGGGTGGAACTTATTGGGGAACTTTGTGTGTGAAAACCCTAGGACGAATTTGGCAGCTCTTTCAAGGCTTTTTGCCTTGAGATCTTCCATGTTACATTGAAGATAAGTTATCAATTAATCATTCAATATGTCTATGTGTTGTTTGATTCTATCTTATTCTTGTCTTTTGTTTAACATGTTAGGCTAGATTTATCTTGTGTTTGCTTAGATCTAATGAAACCTAGCTATTGATTATTGGTTATTAGTGTGTTATTAGTTGTATTGGATGATTGTTTATCTATGTTAGGCTTAAGAAAACTGGCTAACTTCCTATTCGGTAACTTGCTTGAACGTCTTAAGAAACATGAACCAATGCGTACTAAAGGTTTTTATGGTTGTATTTAATGCACAAGCGAATTCTAGTGATCCCATGTTAGGAGCTTCCTAGCCGGCTCGACATAGGAGTGAAGTAGGAGCTTGTAGAGTTGGGGAAGTACGTACGCCACCCCACGAATGGTATTAAGGAATACACCCGTCATCCACGCGACTAATACACACTAATCAACCGGCAAAAGATAGTTAGGGAGTAAGGAAATCTAAGTAAACACATTTCCCTCCACATAAGTTTTCACCAACATTTTCATTTTCTGTTATTTTATTTTATTTGCATTCGTAGTAATTTGGGTTAGTTGACTAGCAACTAATTCCGCCCACTCTTTCAAACCCGAGATTTTACTTGCTTTCATAAAAAAATATAAAAACATAAAAAGAATCTTCTCTCACCCTTAGACCTATTAGAGTAATTTTTCATACCTAACGAACACTATTCCCTGTGGAGAACGATCAATCCCCCGTACTTACCACTACACTATACTACATCGGTCAGGTACACTGCCTGGTGGGGTTGTAAGCCTCTTGAGATCCCTCGAGAGGTAAAACCTGTTGTAAGGTCGCAAAACCACGCATCAAGTTTTTGGCGCCGCTGCCGGGGAATAGTTATTGTTTAGGTTGAATTTTTATTTTATAGGTCTACTCACTAGATTCCTTTCTAGTGAGATTTTTATTTTATTTTTCTAGGTTTTCTTTTGTCTATCTATTTTCTTCGTCTCTTTGTTCGTAACCATTACCATTCGACATCATGGAAGATGGTAATATCCTTAATCCCAACATCCGACCACCACAACAACAACCACCACCTCCTAGAGCCCGTACTTTAGGAGAGTATTCCCGTCCTAGCCACCATGGCTATCGAAACACCATTGAGCTCACTCAAGGAGCCAATGTCACACCCTTGCGATCCGACACCATCCGGTTGGTGCAAAGCGGATGCGCATTCCATGGACTTCGTTCTGAAGATCCTAATCAACATCTCAAGGACTTTCTCAAAATTGTTGATTCTATAGACCTTGATGTTGCCACTCGAGAGATGACCCGATTGCGTCTCTTCCAATTCTCTCTGCGGGACCAAGCTAGTCAATGGCTAGAACGTCAACCCGCAGGATACATCACCTCTTGGGATGATCTCACCACTCGTTTCCTTGCTCAGTTTTTCCCACCGGGAAGAACTACCAAGCTAAGGAATGATATCTTGATGTTCCAACAACGTCAAGGCGAAACCCTCTACGAGGCATGGACTCGATTCAAGGACTTACTCCAAAAAGTCCCTCACCATGGCATAGAACTTTGTCTCCAAGTCCAAATCTTCTATGACCATATCAATCTCTCCACGAGGCAAACCATTGACCAATCGGCCGGTGGTAAGCTACGTGATCTAAGTGCGGAACAATCATGGGCTCTCCTAGAGGATCTTGCTCTTTATGACAACGAAAGTTGGAGTGATCCCCGTGATTTGAATAAAACGGTCAAGGCAATATCTTTGCCTTTGAACAATTCAAGCACTTCCGACCGTAGGATCATAGAACTTGAAGACCAAGTCAAGTTTCTCATGAAATCCTACGAGGCTCCTAAACCTTCAAGCCAAGTGAACAAAATCACTTCTTCATGTGAATTATGTAGTGGTCCCCACAACACTCGTGATTGCATGGAACTCCCAGAACAAGCTTTTGTGGACTACGCATCCTCGCGTACCGACGGAGCGGGAGACAAGTGGTACACTTTCAAACCCGAGCCAAACCATTACGGTGATTCATACAACCCCTCATGGAAAAATCACCCGAACCTTAGGTGGAAACAAAACCAAAACACACAACAAACCAATTCTTCCAACCCACCTAATCATTTCCAATCAAGCGGTTCCAACTCGAACCGTACTTTCAACAACAATCCTTCCGGCAATGGTAGTACCGATAACTTTGAAGGATTGATGTCCCAATTTATGGCATCTCAAGAAGCTCGTTTAGCCAAGTTTGAAGCCGATTTCAAACAAAAACAAAGCGAGATGACCAATAAGATTGACACCTTGTTGAAAGCCCTCAATGACCGAGAAATGGGAGCACTCCCTAGCAACACGGTCAAGAACCCGAAACTAAACGTCAACGCTATTTCATCGGTTTCGTCCCCTAGTTCTTGTCCACAATATTATTCGGTCAATTCCATGAGCACGTGTTTCAAACAAACCCAAGTCGTTCCAAATGACCAAGAAGTTATGACATCCAAATTGGTCAACAACATAGTTGAAACACCTCCCACTCAAAACCTTGACGAAGAATTCAAGGAGCTCCACCTTGAAAGTCCGGTTGTTGATGTGTTGGATGAGAAGAAGCTCAAGTTAGGCGAAAAAGGGACCGCCTTCGTTCAAAACAAACTACCTAAGAAATTAGATGATCCGGGCTTATTTGTTCTACCTTGCAAGATCGGTAATTCGGAGGCTTATGACACATTAGCCGATCTTGGATCAAGCCTTAACTTACTTCCGTTACCTCTCTACACCTCTCTAAAACTAGGAAAACTTGAAGAAACCGAGGTGATAATAGGTTTAGCGTATGGGAGTGTTGCTTACCCGGTTGGAGTAGTTAAGGACGTGTTAGTGCACATTGGAAAACTAACCATTTTAGCCGATTTCCACGTCCTTGATATGGTTAGCGACCCTACATGCCCCTTGTTGATAGGTAGAGGATTTTTGGCGACCGCTAGTGCTATGATTGATTGTAAGGAATCCAAGATAGCGGTAGGAGAAGGAGATACTTGGTCAGTCTATGATGTTAAGAAACATGCCTATGATACTAGTGAGGAACCAACACCACATTGGTTAGAATCAAATAGGAGACCATCTAGATATGGACCTTGGATTGATAGAGACTTCATAGGACCCCAACGCCCATTTTACCTAGAAGAGGACTTTGTTAACCGAACACATACGGTAGAGCAACTCTTGGCTAGGGACACCGAATTGGATCCATTTGAAGACTCTCTAGTTTTTAGAAAGATGATTGATTTCTTAGGAGTTTTGCCAATTAACCTAGGAATGAATAAGTGGATTTGTGAGGAAGATGATCATAAGTGGAATTGGGATAAACCACCCAAAGATGGAGATGGGTCATGGCATATTAAGATGACATTGTATGACCCAGATGGAGAGAAGTTTGAAAAGATATATCGTACTAAGCGGACCAATAGGAAACTTCAATCCAAGATTAACCCTAAAGACGTCCTCGATGACGAGCTCACTTATATAGGGTAGCGTGACTTTGAGTCTAGCTACAAGACTCGTTAATAAAGAAAAGCGCTTCTTGGGAGGCAACCCAAGCTTTATTTGCTTTTTGTGTTTATTTATTTGTTTGTTTGATTTTATTTGTTTCCGTATGTGTGTTTAATTTTTATTATTATTGATTCATGTTCAAAACTAAATTGTGAAAATGCTTTATTTTGTTTTTAACTTCGTCTTAACTACATATAAAGGTATTTTGCAAAAAGATAAGTGTAAGGGAAATCTAAATCGGTTTATTAGAACACAAATGAACATGAATCATAATAATAATAAATGAACATACATATTAGTATGTGTTTGATTCAAATGCTTGTATCGAGTCATAATGATGTTTTGCAGGAATTCCAGGAAGTAAGGTATAGGTTTTTCCGGAAACTTAAAATGAGAATTTTTGTCAGGTCATTTCTGACGGCGTCAGGGTTTATAACCTGACGGCGTCAGATTTAATTTTCAGAAATTTTTGAAAGTTTTGTTTTCATAAAAAGTTTTTATTAAAATCTCCAACTTATAATCTCCAGGAATCTGCAAAATTATCATTCCATAAGCATTATATCCTTATATATAGATTTATCCCGCCGATGTTATGCAGGTTCTCGTGTTTGTTTTCTCAGGTTTAACAGGTTATTTTGGACAAGGAAATGTTTTGGATCAAGCTTATGGCGATGCATTAGTCATGGAGCTTCAACATTACTTTGGAAGAAGATCTAACCGTGTTACTTCATTATCCACCGAGCGAATCAGGGGAGTATTTGATTTCATTCTTTTACTTTATACTTTTACATTTGTTATTTGAACATTGGGGACAATGTTCATCTTAAGTGTAAGGGGGGGGGGTAAAAGTACGATTTTTAGAGAATACAATTGCGCTTGATTTTTGTTTGTTTGATGGTAGATGTGTAATAAAACTAAGATAAATACCTGTTAGGGTAATTTTAGTGCCAAATTTAAATTTTTTTACAACATATAGGAGTGAAACTTTGATCTTAATGAGCGTCTCACGGATAGGAGTTATATGACTAGCACAAAAACCGTACCACTAAAAAAATTTTCCACCCCCAAATATGTGAGGTTCGCCCCTAGAATTGGTAGGAAAAGCATTTATGCTATGATGTGTGTACCGGTAGCACTTAGATTCTAGAACTTGCGTTAGGACCATTCCGAGGCCACAAGTAAGACTACATTCGTGTAGTTAGATTTACTACATGATAAGAGGCATTAGGATTAACCCATTGTTTTACACCTGTGTTTTTGTTATAATTACATTGGCTACATTGGTCAAGTAATTCTCCCACACCCTTTGCGTTGTACTCATTTTTAGTACACGATACCCCTAGTACACCCCTCAGAGCCTATCTTTTCGTTTCGACCTTTAAGCATTTTACTTAAAGGAAGAATTTGTTACACCCCACTAAAATGTACACCCAAATCGCCTTAGCCTACCTTGTATGCACTCATTTTTAGTGCATTATTGTGACAACATTTGTTTAAACCCAAGTTAATTATCTAGTTGATTACATGGTTGCTAAGTCGAGTCATATCCTTGTACATATTGTTTTGGGACGATTGGGACTCATGGGTAAAGTACTAGTGTAATGAAGTAATGGGGAAGAACATCATTTATTACCCCCATATGTGCTAAATATTTTTTAAAAAAAAGTACTCCAAGTTTTTCAATTATCTTAATTCGAGTCATTAGATTAGTTATTTGTAAAGTTATGTAAAAGTTCAAGTGTAAGGGGAATGCAATGCCCCTATGATGTATTATTTTGGATGGTAGGGCAAAAGTGTATGTCAATAAAAAAAAAAAAAAAAAAAAAAAAAAAAAAAAAAAAAAAAAAATCAAGAAAAATACAAAAAAATTAGAAAAAGAAAAGTAGAAAAAACATACGGACTACCATCCCGTTTTATTTTATGTTTATTTTATGTTTTTGTTATTTTCTTTCATTAGCTTAAGATTGAGTCGAGTCTTGGCTTAGCAACATTGTATAGTACATGTAATTGATCAAGATCTTTAACTCGCCACCAGTAAAATATCCTTTATCCAACAAAACCGTGTTTTCCTTTTCCCTACACCTAACATTATAACCCATTTAAAAGCCCTCTTTGATAGTTTATCTTAGGTGCTTACGCCTAGTGGAGGAGGTTTTTGATCCTTTCCCAAGCCTATGGTAATCTATTTGCTATGACAGGTAGTGAGAGATATTATCCGTTTTCATTTATGAGATTTATTTTGATGACACTTGAGAGATGTGAGTATCTAAACACTACTTGTGAGGTGCTAGTTTGTAATCTCCGTGCTTATTATGATTAAAGTGGAACGACTATTTGTTGCAATTACTTTTATATTAGCGTTAAATGACCCCTAACTTGTATTTTGATTAGAATAAAAGCGCATTTGCTTGAGGACAAGCAAATCTCAAGTGTAAGGGTATTTGATGAAGCGAAAAGTGTACCGCTTTTAAGGGGTCATTTAAGCCCTAAATCGTATTTATTTGATCAAATATGGCCCTAAATCGTTCCTTTTGTCATTTTAGGTACTTTTGAGGAGAAATCTGGAAAAGGAAGCATTTTGGACGTTTTTGGAGCATAAAAGTGAAGAAAACGACAAAGTCTCAAAATCTTGCTGGAAGTTACCTTTGACGGCGTCAGGATTAACCCTGGACGGCGTCATGGCTTGGCAAAAGTGGTGGATGTGAAATTTACTCATGATAAGCCAGAGAAATTGCATGGAAATTCTGACGGCGTCACTCTTTAATCTGATCAAGGTCGTCACGTTATAATTCAAAGAGGGACGGCGTCACGTTCAAGATCTGACGGCGTCAAGCCTTGATAAGCCAGAACGGATTTTGGAGAGCTAAAGAGGGACGGCGTCAAGAAGGTCATCCGAGAACCCTAAAAGCGGCGAGGTGACGGCGTCACACTCCATAACGTGACGCCGTCAGATGTAAAAATCTATATATAGTTTTGCAATTCTTTGTCATTAGGGTGGAACTTATTGGGGAACTTTGTGTGTGAAAACCCTAGGACGAATTTGGCAGCTCTTTCAAGGCTTTTTGCCTTGAGATCTTCCATGTTACATTGAAGATAAGTTATCAATTAATCATTCAATATGTCTATGTGTTGTTTGATTCTATCTTATTCTTGTCTTTTGTTTAACATGTTAGGCTAGATTTATCTTGTGTTTGCTTAGATCTAATAAAACCTAGCTATTGATTATTGGTTATTAGTGTGTTATTAGTTGTATTGGATGATTGTTTATCTATGTTAGGCTTAAGAAAACTAGCTAACTTCCTATTCGGTAACTTGCTTGAACGTCTTAAGAAACATGAACCAATGCGTACTAAAGGTTTTTATGGTTGTATTTAATGCACAAGCGAATTCTAGTGATCCCATGTTAGGAGCTTCCTAGCCGGCTCGACATAGGAGTGAAGTAGGAGCTTGTAGAGTTGGGGAAGTACGTACGCCACCCCACGAATGGTATTAAGGAATACACCCATCATCCACGCGACTAATACACACTAATCAACCGGCAAAAGATAGTTAGGGAGTAAGGAAATCTAAGTAAACACATTTCCCTCCACATAAGTTTTCACCAACATTTTCATTTTCTGTTATTTTATTTTATTTGCATTCGTAGTAATTTGGGTTAGTTGACTAGCAACTAATTCCGCCCACTCTTTCAAACCCCAGATTTTACTTGCTTTCATAAAAAAATATAAAAACATAAAAAGAATCTTCTCTCACCCTTAGACCTATTAGAGTAATTTTTCATACCTAACGAACACTATTCCCTGTGGAGAACGATCAATCCCCTGTACTTACCACTACACTATACTACATCGGTCAGGTACACTGCCTGGTGGGGTTGTAAGCCTCTTGAGATCCCTCGAGAGGTAAAACCTGTTGTAAGGTCGCAAAACCACGCATCATCTCTTAAGGTTTCTCATGATTCGTTCACATCGGTTTGATATTAGCTTGATTATGATGCCTTGATCTGAGCCTTCTTATTATGGCTTTCTTATTTGATCTATGCCTTTGCTATGCTCCCTTAGATTGTAAACGATTGATATTGTAACTGGATGTGAAAACCTTTCTTAATTATATCATGGAAATGTTTTGAGAAAAACTATTTTAAAATGATGTTTATGAGCACGATGTGTTACCACTTTTATATGGACTTTTACTAATTTTTATGAAAACTACTTTTACGAACCACCTTTATGAAAACCGTTATTAAAGATCATTTTTATGAAAACCATTATTAAGAGATTTCTTTAAATGAATATTTGATAGAAAACTTTGACTATGAACCTTTGCTACGAAACTTATGGACCTTTGATATAATATGACTTTTAAACCCTACAGTTTGATACCCGAGCCACTTTGTTTCCTAGTCATGGGGGTTCCATGGCCGTGTCATTGATGCACCAATGGCATGACTCTAGTGTGGTTGAGTGATGTTCCACACCGTCCCTTTTCTGTTATTTATTATGAGCTCAATTATTTTATATATATATATATATATATATATATATATATATATATATATATATATATATATATATATATATATATATATATATATATATATATATTTGGCCACTAATTTGTTTGCAGGGGCATATGGATGCATCCTAGATTTGATCTGTATCTGTATCTGTTATATTATATGATATGATTTGATTTGGTGATTGATGATGTGTGCAATACACGTCCTTCACATATTTGAGAGGTCGCACCTCTATAGTTACTATGATATTTGATTTGATTTGTTTGGGCTTGTGGTAGATTACTGACCTTTTCTTACTCTTGATATCCATTTATTTATACCTTGTGTTTTTCCCCAATGCACCATATTATCTTCTTGTCCCTTACCTTTCGTTTCGTCTATATATATCTGTTCACTGGGCTTTTTAAGCTCAGCCGCATTTCTTTTCCTGCGGCAGGTTTTAGTTGGAAGCTGGGTTATGTGTAGAGAGTACTTTGGACTTAGAAGACTATACCTTGATAGCTATTCTGGATTAGAGATGACTAGAAGTGACTATATTTTTAAACTTAGTATTTATTGTAATTCTCATTTGTAACCTTGTATTTCAGATTTTCCCTTTGTAACCTTTGAAATTTATTTGTATTATTTAAGTCATATGCTTGTGTTCGCTTTGATATGTCACCATAACGTAATACTTCTTCCTATATCGGGTTGGGGTGTTACAGAAGACTTGACTTATTACTTGTTTATGATTAATTATATAAAGATTAAATGTCCAAACAAGTCATAATCAGAGTCCTTAGAGTCCATGAAATGATAATGGGAGATGCTGTTAAAATGGTTTGGTTGTTAGAAACTTGAACAACCTATTAGAAATTTATCACCCTATTCGAAATTTTTTGTGACTATTTGAAAATTTTGTAACTATTTGAAAATTTTGAGACTATTCGAAAAATTTGTGACTATTTGAAAATTTTGTGACTATTCGAAAAATTTAAGACTGTTCGAAGAGTTTAAGTCTATTCAACAAATCTGAACCTATTCGAAAAAATTTAGCCTATTCGAAAAATCTCAGACTATTTGAAAAATATGATACTATTCGAAAAAACTGAACCTATTCGAAAAAATTCAGCTTATTCGAAGTTTTTTAGCTATTTGAAATTTCTTATACAAGAAATACGAATTTTTTCACATGACGTACATGAGAGATGAAGTTTGACAATCTTTTTGCCTGTGAGTAATGAACAAAAGTTATAATTTCTTCAAACACAAAAAAATGAGCCTATTCGAAAACCCCAATTTGAGATAAACCCTAAATATTTGGATAAAAAATTAGAAAAATCTAGCCGTTGGATTAACAAACGATTAAAAACCATTGCTTAGTTTTGTACAAAGATCATGTTATCACTTACAGATTCAAAGATTTGTGGACGGATTTGAGAAATCGATTTTGGCCGTTGATCTTGGTTGGTGTAGTAATAAATGTAGAATACAAGTGAAGTAAATGCATTGTATTTGTGTTTTTGTGATAAAATTTAACTTTCAAACTTTGACACAATTAGCCCTTAACTGACCATTTTGCACAAATCATCCCTTTACTCACAAAAGTTAAACATTAATTAATTTTGGCAAGAACAAATTTAATACTCCCCCTCGACTTAGGATGTAAGAAATATTTTGAGATCGAGGAGGGTATCACAAGGATATTTATACCAACATTTAAACAAACAACATCTTTTTGGAAATATGCAAGTACAAGTTTCAAAATGAATTTTAAAAGTGAATTTCATACTCCCCCTCAACACTTGTTCGGAAAAATTGTTATATTGTTTAATTGAACAAAGTGTTGACGGAATTTTTGTACTTGCACTTTTTTTTAATATTTTTTTAAAGAAAGAAAAATGAAAATCTTTTTGTTGTTTTTGATAAGATATTTAAAAAACGTTTTGGTGTTTGACTTTCTTAGTTGTTTTTAAGAAATTTTTTCAAATCATCTGGAGTTAAACATCGCATACCAATTTGGTGAACTAATTCCACAAATCTTGCATGGGGCAAGGCTTTGGTGAAATAAGTCAGCTAATTGGTATTTAGTACCCACAAAGTATAATTCAATTGTACCCTTTTCCACATGTTCTTTGATGAAATGATATCGGAGTGCGATATGTTTTGACTTTGAATGTTGCACCGTGTTGCATGAGATGGCAATGGCACTCTTGGAGTCGCAGTACATGGGAATCTTATTGTAAATGTAACCGTAGTCCATTACCTATGAACGAATCCAAAAGACTTGAGCACAACATGCTGACATGGCTACATGTTCCAATTCTGTTGATGACAAAGAAGTGCAATCCTGCTTCTTTGATTGCCAAGATACAAGTTTGTCTTCTAGAAACTGCACTCCACCAGATGTACTTTTGCGTGTATCTAAACATCCTACATGATCAGCATCTGAAAAGGCTATTAGTTCAAAACTAGAATCCTTCGGATACCAGATTCCCAAATGGATGGTTCCCTTTACGTATCGAAGGATTCTTTTAACCTTAGAGAGGTGTCTTTCAGTTGGTCGTGACTGATAACGGGAGCATAGATATACAACACATACTATATCTGGTCTGCTGGAAGTTAGATACACGAGGGACCCAATCATACTTCGGTATTTGGTAGGGTCAACAGGTGTCCCATGTAAATCAGCATCCAGCTTTGGTGATGATGTAGACATAGGGGTATTATAAGTATCACAACTTGTCATGCCATGTTTTTTTAAGATTTCAAGAGCATATTTGGACTGACTAAGAAAAATTCCATGAGGTGATTGATAAACTTGGAGTCCTAAGAAGAACGTAAGTTCACTCATCAAGGACATTTCAAAATTTTGTTTCATTAATCTTGCAAAAGCATTTGAATATTTTTTGTTTGTGGACGCAAAAATAATGCCATCGACATAGATTTGAACAATTAAAATGCCCTCCCCGTGTTTTTGAATAAACAAAGTTGGATCCACTGAACCTTTAGTCAAATTATTGGCAAGCAAGAAAGCAGTTAGTTTATCGTACCATGCCCTTGAGGCATGTTTAAGTCCGTAAAGGGCCTTCTTGAGTCTGTACACATGATTAGGATGATCTGGATCGACGAATCCTTCTGATTGACTAACATAAACTTCCTCACGTAATTAGCCGTTCAAATATGTTGTTTCCACATCCATTTGATAAATAACCATATTCTTGTGTGCAGCGTATGCCAAAAAAATACGGACAGCCTCAAGCCTAGCCAATGGAGAAAAAGACTCATCAAAATCAATTCCTTCTAGCTGAGTGAATCCTTTAGCTACCAGACGCAATTTGTTACGAATCACTGTGTCTTGTGCATTTAACTTATTTTTCCAAATCAACTTCAGTCCGATGACATAGACCCCATTTGGTCTTTCAACTAACTCCCACACTTCTAGACGTTTGAATTGGCCGAGTTCTTTTTGCATTGACTCAATCCAATTGTCGTATGTTAGTGCGTCTTTAATGTTTTTGGGTTCATCTTGACAAACTGTGAGTGCGTAGATGCATTTTTCAGCATCGGTGTGAAGTTTTCGTCTTGTCATAACTGGAGTTGTGGGGTCGCCAATGATATTTACTAAGGGGTGATCCTTAGTCCAATGATGTGTTGAAGGGTGGTGTTGATAGAACGTACACAAAATAACCGGGTCCAAATTGCGTGTGGACGACTCTGCTATATCAGGAACAATTGGAGTCGGTGCAAATGGATTAAAGAAGGCATTTGGGTCATAATTTGCAGGTTCGGGTACTGATTGTTGTTGTAGATCTTAAGCTGAATTTTCATTGCTGGAAGCGGTTTGTTCTGCTGTTGATGGAGATTCAATTGGAGGTGCATCTGTTGCAACGGTTGTTGTTGTAGGAGCAGGTATATCCGGTATTGGAATATTATCAGGTTGTGCAGCGGAAATAGGTGATACATCTGGTGCACGATATTCAAATGAATTATCAAACAGTGGAGCAAACAAGGTTTCCAATACTTTACGGTTAAGTGAAAGAGGTGCAGCTGATTGATATGGAAAATTTAGACGGTTGGTTGCGGGTCCTAAGCTGTTGTGCTCAGAAGCCATATTTGTAAGCTCATCGAAATTAGCATGAACAGTCCCCTGAATTTCTCTAGTTCGACGATTCCAGATTCGAAAACCGTTGGAGTTTTCACAATATCTAATGAAGATGCCAATGTCAGCCTTTGCTTTGAGTTTTCCAAAATCATCACGATCATTATTTGGATAGCAAAGAGCATCAAATACGTGAAAATGTTTAATATTCGGTTTGCGGTTGTGAACAATCTCATAAGGAGTTTTGTGATGCCGTTTACTGATCATACAACGGTTTTGGGTATAACATGCAGTTGATACAGCTTCTGCCCATATGTAATCTGGTAATTGAGCATTGATAAGCATAGTTCTTCCTGTTTCCACTAACGTCCTGTTGCGTCTTTCGACAACCCCATTCTGTTCTAGACTTCTTGCAATGGATGTTTGATGTTTAATTCCCACTTTCTCAAAATAAGATCGAAGAGTCTGATTCTTGAATTCAGTTCCATTTTCTGTTCTAACTTTTCTGACAGTTTACGAAGCTGAACTTTAATTTTTGTGAGAAAGGTGATGATCATTGAAGGAGCTTGATCTTTGCTACGTAGAAAATAGACCCAAGTCCATCTGGAGTAGTCATCAACAATTACTAGAATGTAGCATTTACCGTTGATAGTTTGAACACGCATAGGGCCACACAAATCCATATGAAGTAGTTGAAGAACGTGATCCGTACTGTGACCTGTTTTTGAAGGGAAATGTGAATGAGTACTTTTTCCTTGTTCACAAGCTGTACATAAGTGATCTTTTGAATATCGAAACCGTAGAAGCCCATCGATTAGTTTGTGACGTGCGAGTTCAGTCATGGTTTTGAAATTTAGATGAGACAGTCATTTGTGTCATAACTATGATTTTGTCGAACGTGCTTTGGAGAGCAGACATATAGGAGAAGAAGCAATCATATCAGACATTGAGATGGTGTAAAGACTATTTCCACGAGTGCCCGACATTAGATCATTTCCTTTTAAGTCACGAACGAAACAAGTTTTCTGCCGAAATGCTACTTCTAAATCCCCATCAAAAAATTGACCGACGGAGAAAAGGTTATGACCAAGGCCTTCGACATAATAGACATGACTAATTTCGATGTTGCCATTGACACAATCTCCATAGCCCATGATAGCAGCGAAGTGATTGTTCCCGAATCTGACTGTGCCGATGTACTTTGCAACAAAGTTTACTAACAGTTTGAGATCGCCTGTCATATGTCGGGTACAACCGCTATCAACAATCCATATAATGATTTAGATCACCTGCATCACACGAAGATGGAGTAATGGTATGGGTGGAACCTAAAGAAGTTGTGGGTTCCGTTGGGTTAGAAACACAGATATTAATAACTTTAGGTAGCCATGTAAAACTAGCTTTCCTTTGTAACCAACGTTGCCATGTATAACTACTTTTAACTTTCTTCTTAGGGAATTCGCTAGGTGATGGGATTGTCTTCGGAGTTGTATTCGCAACTATGGGTGTGTCCAAGCCATTTTTAGAAACTACACTTAGCGGTTTTCCTAGCACGGACTTAGAAGCAATAGTGGGCCTAGAGGGAATGCCAGATGTACGTTTCTTGTTACGAGTTAAAAAGGAGTTAGCTACACATTTTGTATGATCACCAAATAACATACTATTACGACAAAACACACAAGATACATTAACATTCAAATCATTCAAAGGTTCATCATTCGTTACACTGATAGTACGATTACAATTTGCCAAATTAGAATCTAAATCAGATGCAACATGAGTTTTATTCAAATTCCTAAGTTGATCTTCTACTTCTGGTGCTTCTAGTTTTTCGCTTCTACATTGCCAGATCCTATTCTTCTGTTTGTTGCTCTTACGCTTTGATCTACTAACGCTAGTAGTGGGGACTATTCCTGTAGAAGTGGAAGGATTCAAATTAGTAGTCTGAGGGGATGTTTGCCTAGGTGTTGTGTCCATTTTGTACATTCCTGGTGAAATCACATTTGTGTTAACAAACTTTCCTTTTTCTAGAACTGAATTTTCTCTTTAAGTTCAATGATGATGTGATTCATTTGTTGAATTTTTGAATCGAGTTCTCTATTTAAGCGAACGGTGTCATTATGATTTTGGCGACATTCATTGTTTTCCTTCAAAAGCTGAGTTCGAGTTGTTTTCAATGAGTCATAAATGGTTTTGTACTCAGTTTTAAAATTCTCAATTTCCTTTCATATTTGATAATTTGACATTTTTAAACAACATTTTCATCATTAAGATTCTCAACTTTGGATGTGTGACTGTTATGAAAGGACATCGTTTCATTTTGACTTTGCAATTTTAATTCAAAATCAAGACTCTGAGTTTGACGCCATTGTAGCTTCTGATTAAGTTGAAAAATTTCTGTCGAAAGTTTACTTTGCACATCATCATTGTGTTTAATGATTCTCTCATTTTCTCTTTTTAAAGTCTCAATTTCATGTCGTAACGTTTCAGTGTCAGTAGTGTGATCATCAACAAGCATAGAATTGCAAGACTCATAAATCGAATTCATAATCACCGAGATAATATCATAACTTAGAACATTTTCCAAGAGTCGATCAGCTTCATTTTGTAAAACTTTGTTTCGACGTTTTTGTTTTGAGATCGAATTTTCTGTTGCATTGAAAGTGTTCATCATGGATGTTACTTTTGTTTGGAGTTCCTGTTCCTAGTGTGTAGCACAAAGACGCAAATGTTGAACGTATGGTAAAAATTGTTTTTGAAAAATTTATCTCTTTTCTTTTTCGTAAGCAGGTTGAAAAGTGGAAACTTTTATCTCAGAGTTACGTTCAATTGCTTATTCTAAAAGGTTGGTGTCTTCCATAAACATATCAATGTACCTAAGTACAAGACATCGTTTAGGTAATGGTGCAATTACACCAGAAGGTGGTAAAGGACCATTTATTTGTGCCACTGGTTTAACAGGACCAACATTATAAGAAGATTCATGAATTTGCATTATAAACCATGGTTGTTCTGTTTTATCTCTTTTTGGAACGAAGGTGTCAAAAATATGAGGCACGTTTGAATAATCAAAAGGTATACCATATGGTTTAAAGCTCATTTTTGATCGACTCTCTTCTTCCTGTTTCTGTTCTTCCTCATAATCATGTCCAACAACACGCACAATTGATTCTTCAAATAATTGGTCTGCACTATACAACTTTGGATTTTCTTTGAGTGCTGTGTGTAGAAAATGTGGTTTATTATCACCTAAAGCAAAACCATGACCTTCGGGACTTGGTTTCAAAGTGAACTTTTGTATTGTTGTGATAGACTCGCCAGTTTTGGAAACAAAATTTTGAAGCTCTTTTAATTTGCATTCCAGTTCAAAAATTTCATCAAGGTAAGAATCAATTTGTTTCCTTGACTTTTGTTTGTGTTCGGAAAAACTAGCTTGACAAGTGGACATCTCGGTTGTTCTTTTCAAAAGTTTTGAATTGAGATGTTCAACTTGTTGTTTGAGCTCACTTTTTTCTTGTTCCAATTTAGAAACCAATTTACTGTTAGAAACAATTAATTCTCGTATTTGATGTTGTAAATCTTGTTCTTTGACATAAGCTTTTTGAAATGCAAATTCAAAACCTTGTTCTCGTTTTTCTTTTGTTTCAAAATTTGCGAGTTGTATTTTACAGCACTCAAGATCTGAAGTCAATGATGCAACTTTTGCTTTTAATTTTCTGTTGATTTCATTGCATTTTTCAATCTTACATTTTTGTGCGTTTAATTGGGATTGGGTGGTCAAATATACGATCATGAGTTCTGAATCTGAACCGATCGAAGATTCATTTTGTTCAATTTAATCATTGTTATTTTCATTAATTGGATCATCAAATGAAACAATTGGGTTAATTTGATCATCATCATCATCAAATGTAACAACTGTGTTCATTTGTTCATGTTCTTGAGGGGATAATAATGAATCATATTGAACAACTTGCACCTCGTCTGATGTAGATGCAGTTGGTGATGAAATTTCATGTATCAGACATGTGGTTGGATCAGGTACCTGAGACAGACCATCAGTGTCTTACACTGGGCCTGTGTCACTCATGTGAAGTTCCTGCATGTTTGCCATTAGTATCACAGCTGCATTTGCTTCCAAATCTTTCATGTCATCATCTGAATATGCATTTGCCATGAAGCTGGTCTCTTTGTCTTTGAGAGTCCCCCCTGATTCATCCTTTAGAGCTAGAAGTAGTGCCTGCTTATGAAACTCACTGCCTCTGGCTCTAGGTTTGAGACATGCATTAGCCAGATGACCTTTCCCATTGCACTTATAGCACTTAACCATAGTATTCCCAGTCTCTGTATTCCTAGTTTCAATAATTTCAACACTTCTCTTTAGAGCACCTGCATTGTTCCTATTTCCACCAGTTGCATTAAACCATTGTCTATTTCTTGAATTTCCCATATAACCTACTGAGCCCATTCTTCCAAAGTTACGATTCTTTATTTCAACCCGTCCATCTTGTACAACAGCTTGATTCCTTGTGTTAGATGAAGTGCGAAGACGATTGTTGGATTTGTTTGAAAATTTGCTGAAACCACGAGCAATGAGTACAAATCCTTCATTCAAAGAGTTGAATGTATCGTCTTCGTCATTGGTTGTATTTGTGTAGAACATGGTGTCAGTGTTGTCATAGGGGACTAGTTGATTGTCAGTTGTTTGCTGTGTTGACTCATATGGAATAAGGTGGGTTGATGGGGTTTGTTGAGGGTAAGTAAGTGATGTTGTTGTTGGACGTAAGCATGGTTTGACTGTGGAGGTGGAGCAAAGTGAGATTGAGCTATTAGTGCCAATGAATTTGGAGCTGTAGAAGGTGAATAATTTCCACGAAGAGCTCGATCTTTGTCAACTTCAGATTGTCAGTGCCTCAGATAATCATATAACAACCCATAACATGCATTGTGTAGATTTTTGGCTTAATGAACAAACGTGACATATTTTTGCCAATCAGGACCAAGACAGCTGAGAAACTTAGTGCTGATTGCAATCCTTGGTAAAATAATGTTGTGTCTGTCCAAGTCATTGATGATGTTTTTGAAACGATGGTAATAAGACTCTAGTGACTCCCCTGATTCAATCATGAACATCGTATATTTGAGGTATAGTTTGGATTCCATGTCTTCTTTGTTCAGTTCAGTGCCTTCCATTAAGAGATGAACGTGTTCCCACATATCCTTAGCAGTTTTCTGAGCATCAATGCTTCGGAAAATTGGATTAGGTATTCCTTGAATCATATATGACATTGCAACTTCATTTGCTTCACGTTGAAGTATTTGCTCTGCAGTAATGTTACAAATGGTAATTTTTCACGTTATTAATTAATAATAAATGGTTATTTTTCTGAAAAGCAACCGCACACGCGTACCGATAACACAGTATATATGGTAGCAGTCAAATAAATATATTTTTGAGTCAGCAATAATATTTTATTACATTTCTGACAAAAACGTGGACAAAAAATTTATTTTACGTATACGTGTCCAAAAACGTTAAACCGGGACTTTACGGTAACATTTAAGCTCAAACTGACACACGATACACCAACGAGGAGTAAAAATATTTTTCCATCCCCTTTCTCTTGTCCATACCCGGCCAAGTATTACTCCCCCACTATGGGACAAAACTTTGAGCACTAACTTAGTATTTAACTTATAAATAATGCAACTTACCCTAAATACTACTCAAACCAAAAATACTTATCCATATTAGCTCTCAAAAGTTTCCTTGATCATTTTCTCCTTCAACATACACGGCTCACACATACAAATCAAGATCCACAAAATTTCTTTGAGTTTCAAGTTAATCGGGGTGACTTTCAAGAGTTTCGGGTTAATTTGAACGTGTTTTGGGTAAATTTGGTGCAATTTGGGTGTGTTCTTGAGCCATCTACAACTCGACATTCTTAAAGCTTTGTAAGCTTTCATCAAAACTTTTCTAATCTTGTTCATATCATGTTCATATGTTGTTTAATGATGTTACCAAGTGTTAAATGTGTATATTTTGTTAAAATAAAAAAGCTAGGGTTTGGTATTTAATTATATAGTGCTTGACTTTTATGAGATGTTTGAACAAATTAGAGTATTTCTTGCTTGTGTGGTAAATCTTGTTGTATGTGGTACTAGTTTGATGATACAATTGTGATTTGTGTTAATTACGTGAGTTTAAAACAATATATACACTTTTATGGATATATACATAAATAGGCTAAAAGAAAAATACAAAATTATTGGGGTTTTGAAAAATATAAAATTTTGGCTCAAGTGGTGAAATGGTGGAAATTATGCTTGAAAACTTAATTTGGAACACCTATTGAATTAGCCGTAATTAATTGTGCTTAACTAGTAAAAACACCAATTTTGGTCGAATGGTACTATTTGGGTCGAAGATATTGAATTTTGACTAAGTTTGACTTTTTAGCTTAATAACTTATTTATAAGTGCTTAATTGGTTTAATTAAAATTCGTTACGTAACTAATAAACACTAATAAGGAAAATGGGCTTAAATTAATATTTTGGGCTATGTTGGTATTCGGTGGCTGTTGGGCCGAGCCCAATAAGAAATCCAACACCTTTGACTTTTTGACCAAACGCGATAACGAACTTGTTAAATTGATTTTTAGAAACGTAACGATATATATATCGTGACTTAAAAAGGCTAAATGGTTTTGGGCTAAAAATTGGATAATTGGGCTTAGAATGGATTTGCGGACCAATGAATATGTCGGGTGACAAAAATGAGTTTTGAAATATTTTTCGACCCACTATAAATATTTTTACTTAACGATACCATATATATAAGTTAAAACTATTTTGGATTTGTTTTGGACGCGTTAGTCTCATAAAGGTTAATAAATGGAATTTTGGCCAAATCTTTATAAATGTTGACTTTTGTTGACTTTTGAAAGTATATTGACTAATTGAAATCTATTATTAATAAGTAAGCGTGACGATAACGATATTTATAACGATAAATATACTTACAATGACTAAAATATATATTACGGACTAACGTTGCAAATATAGTTAACAAAATGAGTTATTTGTGGAAATTGCAACACATGAGAAAATGAAAACGTTTGAACAAACGAATGGGTCATGCCCAATTTTTCTAAAATTCCAACACTTAGAGTGTTTTTTATAAAAATACTTATACTTGTTTAATTTTCTAAGTACTTGATAATTATTTCAAATCTCTTATAATTAAAATTATATTATAAATAATAAACAATATTTATAATATAATATTCCTCCACTAACACTATTATTTTATTTATTTCTCAAAATCTATTTAATTAATTATCACCCTAATTAATTAAATACATAACTACTAAACTTTACCTAATATATATATATATATATACATATATATATATACATATATATATATATATATATAATATATATATATATATATATATATATATATATATATATATGATAATATATATTACTTACGAAATTTAACGATGAATACAAGCACGGATGTTCCGTCACACGTATTCCCACCGTACACTTTCACCATGAGCCACAACCAGGAGTCTTTATGGTAAACCACTTTTGAAATATATATTACCACACAGCAAGCAAGAAATACATGAGCACTGGTCACACGTAAACTTTTCAATTGAAGTAAGACATATAAGACACGAATATTTCGCTAAGACTTACCATACTGATTTAGGTTGCGTGTCGGAGTGGTTGCACTGTTTTGTTGATTGATTAGCATGTTGCTATTGTTTTAAGGTGAGTTTATAGCCCCATATTTTTATACGATTTGTTTTATAAACCTTGGGGGTGAGAAACATGCAAAGCTGTTTTCATGGACTAAAAATGGATTTTGTTTTTATACACACTTGTATGCAAAAACCTAAGTTTAGCTGAATCACATTGCGCCCACTATCATCAACCGTCAATTCCTGTTAAGAAAACCGTGTGATATAAATAGATTTATTGGGGATGACACCCCTGTTCGGTTGGCTCGGGATAGTCAATGCGAACGTATACCATATGAAATTTGGCCGAGTGTCTGGGGATTAACACTCGTGGGCACCCTTTATTTGCTAATGCCAGCTTGACATGCTACTTTGTCTAGTTCGGTTAGATGAGGGTTAGTGTTTGCATAGCGGGATAGTGTGTTATTGCTGAATTGTTTGCTGAACATTGCTATGGTCCATATGTGCTTAGTTACTTTAAACCTATGAACTCACCAGCGTTAGCTGACTTTTAGCATGTTTTTCTCAAGAAACTGACATGTGTTTACTGAAGGCAGGGCATGGCGATGGTCATAATAATTGATGGAAATGTTTTTATTATTGCGTTAACTCTGAAATTTGGACTGCTTTGTTAAATGGGCTACCTTTTATCTGAAATAAATTTTAAGTAAGACAATATGACTTTGAATATGTGATGTATTTTAAAACGGATTTTTAATCCGTTCTCTATATCTTGTGTTGTGATTATCGATTTAGTAGCACCCAAAGTGTATGCTTCCGCAATGTCTTGATTTTGGGGGTGTTACAGATTGGTATTCAGAGCCTAGGTTATAGAGAACTAGGTTTATAAAAACCTTAAACTATAACCGATTTATGAAAAACTTTTTCTTATGACCGCCAGATGCCTGCCAGCTTTGCTTGCTATGATTTGAGCATTACTTGCTTTATGTGATTAAGTGTTATGATATGCTATTTGAATATTTTATTAGCACCCAAAGTGTATGCTTCCGCAATGTATTGATTTTGGGGGTGTTACAAGTAAGTTGAGTCTCAGGAATAGGGGTCACAGTTGCTTCTCTTGGAGGAATAGCGGTTGCATCTCCTGGAACCGTTGTAGTTGGCATTTGGAAAGGACCTTCAAGTATAACCTTTTTCAGATATTTGCTATGAGGTTTCTAGAGCTCTATGAACCTTAAGAATTGACTTGCCCATTGAACATACTTTCCAGGAGTGAGCATTGGAGGTGTTTCAAGTGATCCAGCTTCATGTCTAGATTGTTGGCTGCTGATGACCTCACATATTTGATCAAACCAGTGTGGCTATTTTGCTGGGAGTGGGAAGGATTGCATTGGTTGTTGTTGGTATGGTTGTTGTTGAGAGAATTGTTGTTGTGAATAGAATTGATGTTGTTACATGAATAGTTGTTGTTGAGGATACTGCCGATGTTGATGATATTGTTGTTCCTGAGGATACTGCGGAGGAAAGTAGTTGAAATAAGGTGGTTTAGACATTGTAGAACTTGTGTAGATGATGGATCTTTTAGATGGTTATGAAGTATAATGGTGTTGATATGGAAAGTCCTTGTTTATAAGTTTGAGTCCTTATTCGAAATTACCTTATTCAAAATTTTGTGATTTCTCAATTAGAAACTTTAGCTATTCGAAATTCTGACTATTTAAAATTATAGCTATTCGAAATTTTAGCTATCGAAATTCTGACTATTCGAAATTTTAAAATTTCAAATAGTACTTTCTAATTCGTACGAATCAAAAAGTTTTCCAAGAGTCGAAGTGTTTTTCTAACTTATACAAGGAAGAAGAACACTAAGTAATCCCAAAATCCTGACGAAGATGCCGAGAATGACTATTCAAAATTTTAGGGTTTGGCTATTTGAAATTTTGCAGAACTGACCATTCGAAATTTTAGGGTTTTGCTATTCGAAATTTTTGCAGTTTTTCAAAAATCTAAAAAAGACACTTAAAACAAGTTTAAAACCTCAAGATTCTTGTACTTCTAACCTTAAAAACACTAAAACAATAAGAAAGTTGCAAACTTTAACTTTGTAACAAAAATTTCTAACTATTCGAAATTTATGAATATAAAAGGTACGAATTTCATAAAAACTTGATTGGAACCAAAAAGTTTGTAACTTTCTTGTTCTAGTAGTTATCTAACACTAGTTAGTTATCAAAAGAGTGCTAAACAACAAGAAAAAACAAGAAAATTGCAAAAAAAAAATTTAAAAATAACGAGAGTTATGGACTTTTGATTCACGAAAATAACACAGCACACACTTCTAACCTTCTTCTAGCGATTGATACCACTTGTTAGGTCACCATAATGATATCAACACAAATATATAAGTAAGATAGAGATAAGAGAAAGAGATAAGGTAGGTCGATTATAACACAAGAAAGAATGACAAATGTTTGCTTGCATATATGAACTAACCAACAAGAATAAATGTAAGTGTACATGGGTATTTATAGGAGTGGAAAGCTAGGGCAATACTCCTAGTCCCTTCTATCCTCACGTCTTACTTAAACACACGGCCCATGGGCCTTCTACATGGACCGATTAATAAAACTTAACATAAAGACCTATTAGCAAGCAACCTATTACATATATTGAATGACCGACACTTGATAATAATAAAACGTATTCCCAACAAATAATAACAAACATGTAACTTGTAATGCATAACGTAAAATGTGCTAGTTACTTGTAAACACTCATCATCAATGCATACTTACATCAACATCTCTTGACATCTCAAGTATGGTTCAACATAGTCGAAGATTTTCATTCCGACATAAATCACTCAAGGTATGAACAAACAAATTTAAACTTGACGGATGATCAAAGAAATAAATTTTTTGTTTTAAACTTCACATTTTTATGAATGTGACAAAACATTTTTCAAAAATACATTTTACAAATTATTTTTGAATTAGAAATAAATGTTTTATTTGGGAAAATTATTTCAAAAATAGTAACATCTATTTTCCCCCCAAAACAACTCCAAACATTCCCAGATAAACCTTCCCCACTAAAAACAAACGGAGGAGTGTTTTTGTCCCCCACGGTACTACTAAATTTAGTGGTGCCGTCTGACAATTAGTGGTACCGTTTGTCTGTAACGGCTAGTTTTTTCTTTGCCTATAAATAGTGGACCATTTTACACTTCCAACTTGATTTTTCCAGTTAATTTTCTCTGGTCTAATCCTCTCTTATTTAGATCACTTTCATTGATCATTTAGTTAGCTTTAGTTTGTTTTAGAGTGATCCAATCATCCATTCAAGTGATCACCTTCATTCCTCTATTAGTGCAAGAGAAGAACATATCGTATCACAAAGATACAAAGTGTTATAGTATTATTGTAGTGCACTCATAACATTCGTTACGTACTTGTTGTATCTTGATATACATCAAGTTGTCTATCATCTTGTTTAGTTAGTTCGAGTGGATCATTTTGATCTTGTAGAGATCGGGGAGATCTTGTGTATCTTGTGTTGATAGTGAGTAGATCGGGTAGATCGTGTGAAGATAAGGTAGATCAGGTAGATAGTAAGTAGATCTGGTAGATCATGTGTAGATTGGGTGAATCGTGAGTAGATCGGGTGAATCGTGAGTAGATTGGGTAGATCGAGTGTAGATCATATGGATCTTGTAGCTTGTGTGATTTGTGAGGATCGGGTAGATCGTGAGTGAGATTTGTACTAGCTAGATTAGTACTCGACATTTAGCTTAATGTCGGAAAATAATGTAAGCGACGCGGTTTATGTGTTTAGTCCTCAAAACACAAGGTTTGTTATGTTGGGCCACAAAACATAACGGGTTT
Source organism: Artemisia tridentata subsp. tridentata (assembly GCA_021014915.2). Classification (NCBI taxonomy): domain Eukaryota; kingdom Viridiplantae; phylum Streptophyta; class Magnoliopsida; order Asterales; family Asteraceae; genus Artemisia; species Artemisia tridentata. The sequence goes on from CP139505.1 coordinate 234,391,941, forward strand.
GGTTGTACCTGAAGAAGAACTCGACATCTAGCTTAGTGTCGGAAAATATTGTAAGCGATGTTGTATGGTTTTCTCCGCCAAGAAGGGAGCTTGTTGATTAGTTAAGTAACTCTCGAGTTGGGTACTCATGGAGTGGAGTAGGGCGAAGAGGAGCTTCGTGACCGAACCACTATAAATCACCATGTTCGGTTTGCGCTTTCTTTACTTATCTCTTTACGTTTATTTTTGTATTTACCGCTTTACATTTATATTTTGCATTACATTTATATTTGTGTGGTTTGTTGCTTATATTGTGTTAGCTGTGTTTGTGTCATGACATGTTATTTATAATATGTCTAAGTTTGTGTTATTAAGACATGCCTTATTTGTTGCTTTATAATATCTCTAGTTCTTGTAAGACTAGAGTTGACACTTTTCATATTAAGTCACACTTATCGAATGTTTGATACGAAAAGATTCAAGTTTTTAAACGGGAACGTATTCACCCCCCCCCCTCTACGTTTTCCACAGTTAGTATCAGAGCCACGTCGCTCAAATTTTAAAACAAATGGTATTCAAAATTGAGTACGATCCGTGTATCAAATTACCCATGAAGGGAGATAAAATATGAAAAGTATTTAGTTGCTTAATACTTACAAGTTTTGTTGTTAAGTATACTTTGTCATACTAGCTTGAATGTTTTCTTAAACAAATAAAAGAATAGAGTTTATAAGTGTCCGGTCATGTCTTTTGAACGAGTCGTAAAGTGATACGGTTTTGAAAGGAGCGTTTGGGACAACTCTTTGTTTTATAGTAAATATATGCTCGTAAATGTTTTTCTTAGTCCTAAACGTGGAAATGTTACTTAACATATTCTACATGTTCGGTATCTAGTTTACTAAGTTTTACATCGCTTCGTTACGTCGAAACAGAAAATTAGTCTGGGACAGAATTGTAAAAACAGTGGATGGTACCATTAAATATAGGACGGTACCGTGGGTTATTTAAAGGTACCGTGCATCTGTCTGTCTGTTTTCAGAATTAGGTCATTTTCATATATTCCTATAAAATCAACCGTAAGTCCATAGGAGTCGCGCCATCTATTGTTTTAAATGTAATTGACTCTATTTTCAATTAAAAATATCTTTATGAATTGTTTCTAAGTGAAAATATATTAGAGTCCTTGATTTGTTATGAAAGATCTTTTTAGTTATGCCGTTTGCGCAAATTTTTTGCCATAATGAAAAAGGGCGTTTCAACTTTTTAACATTGATGTATTTTCAAAGTGACTTGATAAAAATCTTTGAAATGGGGAGGAAACCAATTCATTTAAAAGAAAATAAATAAAGTCAAGCTAGGTATACATTGTTATACTTAATACACAAAATGACGATAAGTATTTTTGTGTGCTATGCTAAATGGTTATTTGTTTTTCTTTGTGTCCTAGTATTGTTAGTTAATATATTTGAGTGCTTATAGTTATCTTTAGTTGAGCTAATTATATCTATAATCACAAGCGTTTTACATGTCTTGCTGCTATGTGTTGATTATTAGTTTTTCGGTTTATGCGTCAGTACGACTTAAACTAGACTTCTTGCACTAAGTTGCGTAATTGATTTTGCATTGCATATAGGCATACACCACTTTTCTTGCATATGTGTTTTCGACATCTTGCAAGTTTTAAAATGCTTTAGTAACCTTCTTAGAAATGAAAACTAAGTTGGTTGATCATGTGTGTCGAAAGATAATGTCTTACACAATTATTTTTCCAAAGGTTTAAGTGTAAAAATTATATCACCCCAAAATATTTAACACTTTCATTAAATCCGTAACATGATCTCTAAAACATTATATCCTTTTGACTTGCTTGACCATGGGTTATCTAAACAAGATAAAAGATCATATTAATACATTAGTATTTAAGTAAAAGAAAATGTATTAAACTTGCATTGATCTAACACACACACACAAAATGTTTTAAACATTTAGTATTTTACGTATAAAAAATGGTTAAAATAATTATTTTTATACTCATGATATGTCGAAAACTAATAATATTATACTTAATAATAACTAGTTTTTCGCACATAAAAATAAATGACAATCTCGAAGTAGTAAGTTAATATGTCATTAACCTCACACATAGAACTAATATTAGAATAAATGGAACACATTCCTTACATTTTTATTTTCTTTTTAAAAGGTGTGATCGTGAGGGCCAAGAAAGATTTCGAGTACATATCAATTCATTATTCAAATTTTGATTGATATCATCATCGAATCTAATTGACACGTTTTCGAGTATAGACATGAAATTGGAGTCTAGCTTCAAGATAACATCAAAATATAACGAAATATATTATCTTGAATCTACATACTCAATCACACTCGGTTGTTATGAAAATAATGACGTCCTCTCAAGACGAAAATAATATGAATCGAATCATAACTCACACTTGTGTTGAAGATGCCATATTGAGTCTTCTTGTCCAATGGTTTTGTTCCAAACATTAAACTAATATGTTTAAAAGATGCATAAAATACACAACTAAGTAGGATTGACAACTTGGATGTTTCATCCGAAATATACAAGTAATTTACTTTGCAATGCAATTAGTAAATGTGTCATTTCCGAAAAACCAAACACGAGAAAACAAATAACATCTGTAAACTTTGCTCATGAACGACTCAACACTCAAAATCACATGTCAAGTAAAAGTGTCACACATAATATGTTATTAACTATTATGTACATCATCAATCTTCGAGAAAATCACATGTATTTCTCTTATCAAAAGCCTGACAAAGTATAATTTATATCATATGCATCTCATTTTCTTTGTAACATGAATGGTTATTTTACAAGATAATACATTGCATCTTGTTAACAAATATAAGATATTAGATTTGAATAATAACCCAATACAACATGTGTCATTGCATAAACAAGTAAAATTGGTCATACACTAAAATACTTGTTTTACTAAGCATTCGTAAGAGTGATAAGTTTCCTCTTAGAAATCATATTTGTTGAAAGATACGATATGTCTCATTTCAATCATACATCAAATAATACTCACAAGATCTATTGAGGTAAGTAACCTTTAATAGATTCTTTTCACAAGATATGCATAGGAGCATTCTTGAAACACTCTCGATGTAGCATATTCTACAGTGTATCACATTAAGGCATCTCTTGGCTCTATAAAACCAAATCATGTTAAAATAACATGTAACAACTCAATAAACAAAGATGTCGTCCAACAGATCATGAAATGCACCATCTAAACCAAAGAAGCTCTAAATCTCAAACACAAAATTGAAACATTGTGCTTGCCATTGTTAGGATATTGTGTAAGACATGTCATCTTCATTTACCTACTTTTAAAAGATGGTTAGTTGGTCATATTAGGCCATGTATTAGCGAAATAAGCTAATATCATCTTTGCTATACTTCTATAGGCAAATATAGGAATTTGAATTTTTCTAACATGAGAATGACTACTAGAGAACCTATCGCACTAAAAATTCAATTTGACCTAACGGTTGAATTGCTTCTAGGAGAGAAGTTTGGTTCGTGGTATAACCCGTACAAATGGTCGTGTTTAGCCTGAATTGAGCACCACTAGTGATAGTCTCATACTCATTCTCTAACTTGAAAATTTTTCATTCCTACATTTGACTAAAGATAGTTTACATCAGTGAACTTTATCTCCCATTAGGATTTCATTTTGAACAAGTAGTAATTAGGATCCTCCTTAGCTAACCTAGATTACTTGCATCCCACATATGTGTTTCAAAAAGATAACATGTTCTCGTACGATATGATTGAATGTCTTCATGCTCTTAAAAGCTAAATGATTATCATGTTTTACATGATGTTTTCATTCATTCCTTATGTGCATTTTACATGATTTGCTTGTTAATTTTGCACCCACACTATGTCATTTTGACACATAATGAATTAAGTATGGCTATCACTATGAACTTTTAGACGTCATATAATCTTACACTAGTGTCAAAATCTAAAAGTTAAAGTCGTCTCGAAATTGTCCAAATTCCTTGGTCATCATTTCGCTTTCTTCCAAGTGATACACTCTTTTGTCAAAGGGAGGTTAGATACAAACCTAGTAGAACTCGGAGTAGGTTTGACAGCTTAAATATTTCATCCAAAATATTCAAGTAATTTTAACTTGAGATCGCAATTGTTAAATGTCATATCCGAAACATCATACTCAAGCCTTTTAACAACATATGTTAAAATGCCCATCTAAATGATAAAAGCTAACATCAACCTTCGGGTGACAAAGGACTCACGAGTTGCTATATAAGTGATTAGTAGTTCCTTTCATCCTCGTATGAATATACACTTCTTAAGACCACGTAAATTCATTTCCGTTAGTTCTTCTTATCCCCATAGGTTTGTCACCATGTTTTATCTTCAAGCTCACCTCATAGATAATGAGGATTGAACTTATCTATCGGTTTTAGGGTAGAATACCAACGCATCATCCTATCTCGCCAAGAGTATGTTGATACTCTCTGTCTTTCGAAAAATGGGCAATATTCCTATACAAAGATTGATATTTTTGATTCTCTTCTTTTTCGTCGTCAATCTTGATCACCTACCGACGTGCAACGATCTCACAACAACAATGGAGATTCATCCCAAAAATCCCATCAATCACCCTAAGAACACCAAACCTCAATCAACATGAAGCCATCCTTATGTTCCAAATCTAGTCTCACCTACACATTTACCACCTTTGTTTCAGTTAAATACTTCATTCGTTTAGATCCTAAACCCTGCTGCGAATCAACACCATAGGCCTTGCTTTACGCCTTTCAAAACCTCGTTCAACACTCGTGTGAGCACATCGAAATCTGTCATCATCCCCTTTGCAACAACTTCCTGAAAGGAAACATCTAAACCTCTCAAATGCGAACCATTCAACTACTTACGCTTAGGTCAAGGAATGATGGAACATATTTCGTAAGTTTCATAATTTACATGTGTTCAAAACATCCCCTAAGTGTCGTCTAATGACTATTTAAATATTTCATTGGAAATGTTAAAGTCATCCTTCGAGTCAAGTCTAATGACTATTTAAGTATTTCCTTGGAAATATTAAAGTCATCTTGGATTTTCAATAATCTCGTGTCAAATCCCGTTGGATTTATCCCTCAAAGAATTTATTACGTATAGATTCTTTTATCATGTCTAAAAGTCTCACTAAATCAGTGAAATTTATTCGTTAGATCCTCTCAAATTGTTGATTTATGTGTGTCTAAAACATCTCTAGATTAGATTCAAATCCTCTTAAGCCTCCAATGACAACCTAAATATTTCATCCGAAATATTTAAAGTATATTTAATTTGCGAAATGCAATTCAATATCATCTTTCGTTCTTGATCAACGTTCATCGAATCCCGTTGGATTCATTCATAAAGGATTTTTTTTGGTATAAATTCCTTTAATCTAAGGTCCATAAAAATCACAACATATGTGAAATATCTTTGTCGAAAATCAAATTTTGGGTCAAAAATGACCTCAGCAGGTCACGGTACCCTTAAATAAGGGATGGTACCGCTAAATTTAACGGTACCGTCGGACCGTTTTCTGCTGAGATAGTTTATTTTGTTTTCATTTCTCACAGTTCCAAAAGCACTATCAAAATCCACTCGCTGTAGTCTTGAAGCAGAAACGGCTCCTATCTGAATAGATTCTGCCTATCTTCTGATTCCTTAGCTTTTTCCCCTTTTACTTCCGCATGGTACTAAACACACCATATGTTTGGTTACTTCCATATCCATCATCTTCTCAACTTATCTACAATTCTCAACCTTCGTTCTATACTACCAATGCTTTCGTATCCCACTCATCTTCCACAATCGCTAGGATAAGTTGAGATAACCCTTCTTCATCAAAATAGTTTCTTCTAGCAAAGATAACTCAACAAAAACCCCATCACCAACTCCATAATCTTAAAGATTCTATCTTCTTAACCCTTAGCACATTTTCACGTAATCACATACCTCATCATATGAATGTTCTATGAATATTCACAATGATTGAGAAGAGCTACGTGACTTCAAAGGTGAAGTTTATTGTATGCTATCCACCACTTGTCATGACGTTACTAATCTCATCCCTTATGTCAACGTTTATTTTCCTCTTTAGTTCTGATTTATTCTTCAAACACATCTTATCCGGATGGTCATTGATCAAGGGGGAGAGAAAACACACTCATACACATGTAGTATTTCACCAAACACTCTCAAGAACACACAAATGTGGTTCTTATTCCTTTGAATTCTTTACTAAAACACTCACTTCTTAAGTACCCACTACTTAGCAAAACCCTAGTCACAAAACCACAATTGGTTCTAGCTTCCTAACCTCTACTCTTTGTGATCACTTAGCTATTTGTTCTATACAAGCACCTTCAACCCTCACATAAAACCTTATAACTAAAATTCACTCTTGATAGTAATATTTGGTTACAGAACCTTCAACCCTTATATCAATCCGACTCAAACCCTATAGCTACACTTCACTCTTGACAGTGATAGTTAGTTTGAGAACCTTTAACCCATCGATCATTACACTTAAACCTTACAACTATTCTTCACTCTTGATAGTGATAGTTAGTTCAATAACCTTCAATCCTTACAAACATTATACCCAATGAATATAAATACACAATCACACGAAATCCTTCATACACCAAATTATCTCTATCTCACAACTAGGATAATCCAAAACTAGAATTCTAGAACTTCGTTACCTCAACCATGTTAGAGATATTCGCCCACAATAGGATCACATGCACATTTTCTTTTTCTCCTTTGAAATATATCATGCATCTCATTGTCAGTGCAAACGACACTAGTACAGATATGGGATTTCGTCACACCAAAAATGTGTGACGATATGCATATAGTCACACACGTTTTTTTTGGTGTGTGTCACCAAAGGTCACGCCACCGTAGGTGGCATATGGTGACGCTGTTGGTTTGTGGCCATTTTCATTGAAAAAGAGTAACCAAAACCCGAATATGTGTGACAAATTATGCTAGTGCTGCTGGAATGAGTATATAATATATATATATATATATATATATATATAATATATATATATATATATATATATAATATATATATATATATATATATAACAGAATTAAAAACAAAAAGAAATTTCAAATTGAATTAAACTCGAATGTATATAACTGAACAGAATATACAATTGTAATGTCGTACATAATCAAATTCTCAAGTACCATAATTTAAAGACTTTTGACTCTTCATCGGCCTAGCTTGCAGTTGCTTTATGTCTTTAAAAGATACATATTTGCGCTTTGATGGTACTGTTGGTCCACATTTAGTCACAGGGTTTGTTGGTGTAACCTGTAGTAAACAAAAGACGCTTGTATCAAACATTGAATTAAATTTGAAGAATTATATATATGTAGGTTGACAAAACACATGTATGTACCTCCTCTTCAACAATAACTTGATCCTTTGGCCATGCAACAAAACCACCTATGCCTTCCTTAACTATTTTAAACTCATTATTTGCTACATCCGGTATACATGTTGCATCCACTAACGATGAATCAATTGACACTGTGTAGCAATCATTTGCGAGTGGTTGGTTATGCAGCATTTGCTTTCCATGAGACTTGTATACGGTACCCAAAGCAACTATATTTGATTTCTTTAAGTGCCACAGTTTGCACTTAAATGTCTAAAAAAAGAATTTTTGCATGTATATATCAGAAATTATTTAAACAAAAGAATAACAAGAAACATGTTAAAATACATATTGTTGGCAGTGCTTGTGTTGGAGACACATTTTGTTGCAATTAGGAATCTAGAGACCCGTTTTGTCGTGACTTAGGCATTTTATTAGGTCCGACAGTTTTAGCAGGTTCCTATATGTATATATAAAACACGTTACATTATTTAAACAAAAGAATAACAAGAAACATGTTGAAATACATACTGTTGGTACTCCTTGTGTTGGAGACACATTTCCTTGCGATTGAGAATCTGTAGACCCGTTTCGTCATGAATTAGACGTTTTGTTAGGTCTGACAGTTTTAGCAGGTTCCTATACGTATATATAAAACACGGTACATTAGTCATGAAGTAAAATTCAAAAATCAAAGGGGGATGTTTTATTACTTTTCTGTTACCTTTTCCAAAGTTACGAGGCCATTAGACTTCTCCTGAATTCTCGCATCTTTAGCACTTACAACATCACTTGGCTGAGTGACGTCCACCTCATTAGCGCTGCTATCTATATTGTCAATGGCCATTGGAGTCACTGGCAATATAAATTAAGAGATACATTGACTCATCAGTTTATGGTCAATGCCTGCTATCTTAGCATCAGTGGTGTTAGCATTAGAAAATGAAATTGTTAACAACATAAAAAATGGCTTACATCTGAAGCTACTGGCAATTGAGATGCCAAATTTAATTGCACCCCTTTTTGACTCAAATGTGCCATCAGTAGAGTAAGCATTCCATTTGTTTCTTTCATCTCATTGGACAATTTCTCGACCAGCACATCTTTTTCGGTCATCCTGGTGGACAATGTCTTGACCAATAAATCTTTTTCTTGACGCTCGCGTCTCTCATTATCAAGTTGAGTTTGAAGTAACTCAAGTCTTTCATCGGTTTCTTGTTTTCGTCGAGGAAGACCAAAATACTTCTTGTATGCAACTCCACTTCCCACTCCTTTTGCATAACCGCCCTTTTCCTTACCAAACACAACTGTCATGGCATCAGTGCCATTATCAAGACTCAAGGTTCCTTCCTTGATCTGGTCATCAGCTTCTTTCTGCACAAAAAATATAGGAAATGTTGGGATTAAAAGTCTTCTTGATACTATTAGAGTAACTGCTGCTCAGCTGGAGTTAGTGCTGCTCATGAACTTCAATGAAAAATATGCCAAGTGTTTACTACTCCTAGTACACAGTTACTGCTGTTAGTACGCAATTAATACTGCTGGTATACATGTTACTACTGCTAGTAGACAATTAATGCTGCTGGTATATAAGCAGAATAATAGAATTTGCAGTCAAAGTTACAAGTTTATCTCCCACTAATCTAATCTCATCATCTGGATATTTGTCGTCTTTGTTTACCCTTCCTTTCAACCACATTACATCACGCAGGGGTTCTTCATCTGCTTTAATCTCTTTATTTTCGATCTAATAAACATCAAATGCATACACATGTAAAATTAAACCAAGATAAACGAAAATATGAAAATGCATACACATGTACAGTTAAACCAAGATAATCGAAAATATGAGGGTATTAATTGCAAATGTGCAAATTATGCAATGTAAACAGATTCATTTCTCATACTGATCGTCTCTCAATTTGTAAAACAAACATTATGTAATCTTACCATTTTCTCTTTGACATAAACATATCAACCTCGTCCCATTTTATGCTGATAAATATTTTTGGAACGCGTCATTTTAGCTTTATCAGATTTCTCCTAAAAACACAAAATCATAAGGCGTTTAGATGCGGTAATGCGGCAAACTGAAAATTATGAAATGACATATATACTTAAATAAAGATGACTAATTAAAACCTTGCATGCATCAGTGGTCGTGTAGTTTACAAACTCGACCCAGTCTTCTGATGTCACAAATGCACTATACTTGGCCGGGACTTCATTCCGTTTCAAAGGTGTATTTAGGTTGGCCAAAATGTATTTTTCTCTGAGCTTCATTCTGAAATTTCTTAGTAGTTGACCAAGACGAGTCATTATCAATTTTCTGAATGTCACGTTAACATAAAAATATCGCTGCAAAGATTAACACAATGTTGTTAATTAGTTGCACATAATGTAACTACATAGATAAACTTATGTAGTACTGGGTTACAAAATAGTATATATGTACCATGAATTCTACCCATAGTTTATCTCTTCATTCTTTATTCACCTTCTTCAAGGAAAAAGAATCTTCAAACCTATGTGCTCATGAACCAGATCTCCTAAAAAACTTGAAAACAGTGCTCTGTGTTCCCCTGATACCCTATTCAATGCATCGAAGGTTACCTTGAGCTTTATTCCACCAGGTTGGCCATATCGCAGGCGAAACATTTTTAGCCTTGTTATGCCCCTCTTAGCTATTATCCTATCTGGTTGGTTGGTTCCAGGCGCATCTAGATCTTCATCATCAGAATACTTTTCAGATTCATATTCTAAGTTGTTATCATCATGTTCAATATCAGCAGAAAGCAAAAGATGATTATCAATGGTGGGTTGAATTTCCATGACTCTTGAGCAACAATGGGTAAAAGAAAATGATTCTGACTTAGCTTGGAGAGTAATGGTGATAGAAGATTTGATTTTTGTGTTTTCTTTGCAGTCTTTTTTTTTAGGAGAGAAAAGAGGGTATATGAAGAATATGAATCGTTATTCTTGGTAACTGCTCGTAATTAAGTGATTTAAAAATTTTGGATCAAAATTTTGGCTCCAAGTTCTAATTTGAAACTAACAATTGAATTATTTGAAAATTTTGCCTTTGAACCTGTTAATTAAAGCATAAACTTGAATAAATCAAAATTTTAGCTCCAAATGTTATATATCATTATCTTAATCACAAATGTACCATCTAAATGTGCAACCATCACATCAAGAACACAAACTGCTACCATTAAATAAATATGTGCAATCATCAAATCAACACAAACTGCTACCATTTAACACAAACTGCTACCATTAAATCATAAACCAACATCTACCATTTAACACAAACTGCTACCATTTAACAAGAACACAAACTGCTACCATTTAACACAAACTGCTACCATTTAACACAAACTGCTACCATTAAATCATAAACCAACATGAAATCAAGAACACAAACTGCTACCATTAAATAAATATTTGCAATCATCAAATCAACAACATAAACTGCTACCATTAAATCTAATTGTGCGATCATCACATCAAGAACACAAATTGCTACCATTTAACAAACCAAAATACTATCATTACAGTTATAAAATAGATACAGTTAAACTACTAATTACCAGTTATTGTACCATTAATAATTACATTTATCCAAATTAAATGTCAGAACTACTACTACCATATTAAAGTACCAAATAACATTTACAAAACATAAAAGCTGTTAATGGATATCCTAAACCCCTAAACTATCTTCCTCTTGCCTTTCCCATGGCTACTAGAAGGTGCTCCAAAACCTATAGGATTCTTCTTACACGGCAGTCCCAAGACAATATCCTGAGTAAATTTCTTTTTATGTGCCTTTTCAACTGGTATTTGAACTTGCACATGGAGAGCCAGGATAGGAGCTTGATATGGGAGTTCATCTGGAGGTTCAATAGGTTCCACTTCCCAAGTATCAGTACTTGCATCAGAATGTTGCTCTGGATAATACCAAGCAAGGAGGCCAGGAAGGATGTTGAGAGCACCATCATTTGATTCTGAACTGCTTGAATCAGAAGAAATTTGTATGAAATCTACAAATAACAACTGTTAGATCAGTTTTATTGATTCAAATGTTAAACTATATCACAATCAAAGAAAAACCTCTCAGTGTACTCATAAACAGGCAAGAAAAAATACTCAAACACAAAACACTTAATTAGACATAGCATAACAACCATTATGTATACGAAAATCAGAGTATGGAAAACAAAAAAAACAGAGCATACATTAGACATAGCATAACAACCATTATAAAATACAAAACAACCCCATTTTACATTAGAATCGGTAACAACCCCAAACATCACCATTTATAGATCAAAAGCATGTTACTAATTATTGTACAATTAATCATCAACTGATATGTGAAAACATTAAAAAAACATACCTTTGTTGTTATTTGGATTCATTGTTTGCGTGTTTGTGTTTGCCAGAAGAATGTGTGTTTTCATTAGGGTTTATTGATTATTGTGCGTGTTTACAAATGATCGGGTAAAGGGATCAATTGCCACTTGACTATTGAATTTGTGGTTTGGTTTAACTATAACTGACGTGGCAAGATTTGTAAAAGAAGAAGAAAAAAAAAGAAAAAAAAAGGCTAATGGTGCTGACGTGGCGGTGAAAACCGGCTATAGCCGGTAACTAGGGATGGCAACGGTTCGGGTTCGGGGCGGGTTTTAGTGTACCCGTACCCGAACCCGTTTATAATATACCCGTACCCGCCCCATATCCCACCGGATACCCGATTAATATTATCCATCGGTTTTTCGGGTTTCCCCGCGGGTATCGGTTATCCGTAATTGAATATTATATGAAAAAAATTGGCGGTATTAAGATTAAGTCACACTAAAATCCACCGACAAAACAAAATAAAATACTCTAATATATTTAAATTTTTTAAAAGTTAAAGAAAATGAATATCGTATCAAACAATTTAACGCAACGTATCGCAACGAAACGTACTCGGCACGATATTCACCAAAAAAATCAAATGCGCAAGAGTTTTCAAAAGTTAATCATTCTCATTTTCAAAAATAATCTCGTTTTAGCCTTTTAAAAGGGTTTGATATCATCATTTGTGTAACGGTAGAGAACACGGACTCACGAGTACTCACTCCAAAAAAAGAATAACTTAATAGTCGAGAAGAGTATTGGCGATAACTCGAGTCAAGACGAGATGATGAAAGAAGTCAAAGAGATAACTAACAACAAACATATCAAATAAGATGGGTCGATTGGTAATCGTCGGTATTTTCCCATAATCCCATTTTTTAGTATAAGGTATATATACTTGTTTTATGATTTAAAACAAGTTTGGACTTACGACAAAATTAATCTTTGGAAATAACAAAATTTCTCCATGACTCTTTCATTTATCAAACGTTTCCAAGAAAAAAGACTTTATTGAAAATCAATTTCCCGAGTAATTTATAATATAACGAGTATTTATACAAACCCTAAACCCTAAACCCTGAATGCTAAACCAATCCGTAACTCAAACAACAACCAAACAAATAGTCCAATAAATCCAAATATGTTAGTCTACGGGTAGCATGTCTCGAATAGTCTAATAGCCCTCGTGTGTTCCGTTTTTATCCCAAATGTCTCACAAGGTTTTCAAAATCGGGATCCTACTTAGGATCAATTTCGTCTTTGCAAGATCGATACTGTAAGATCGGATCGGGATCTTAAGATCCTACTATAAAGTCATTTTGTTAATAGTTTTTGTAATATTATACATATCTATAAATTAATGTATATCATAAACACAAATTATGTAAATATTTCATAGAAATGTTGTCTTAAATTATGATTATGAAATTTTTAAGAATATTAACATGTTTTTTTTTTTTAATTCTACAAAATACATTCCATACTTTTTTAGTTTGTGGTTCGAGAAAAGTAAGATCGGATCGTATTAGATCTTAAGATCCTATGGTAAAGATCGGGATCCTATAAGATCTTAAGCTTTTAAAGATCCTTTGTAAGATCCGAATCGTTTTTGCTTTGCAGTATCGTAAAATCGTAAGATCCTAAGATCCGGATCGGGATCCAGACAACCATAGTCTCACGTACACTTCTAATTTCCTTACTTCGTTATTAACCAAATTTAATAACAAATATCTTTACACCTTTTAATTTAACAATTTTTTTTATTTCTTTCTTTTATTTTGTCCAAGTCAAGTTAATATCAAGTCGCAACAAATGAGTTACTATTTCCTTTCGAGTCACGGTCAAACATTTATTCCCTCGGGTCAATAATAATGAACCCGATCCCAAATCATTCCAAACATTCCCTCAGTTTCATTTTGTCGAGTCAAACCCTAATCAACAAGTCAATTAGTCAATCCAACACCAAACACAATTCCAAATCAACTACACTAGTCAATCCAAACCAAACACAAACAAATCGGACCAACATTATCCATCTGTTTACTTTTGGCGCATTTCCATGGTCCCTTTTCCCGCCTAAGGTATTGGGAACCGTTCATATACCTCTCCAGCCTATTTATACCTATCGATTGGAAAACCATTCATAATCAACCATTCATATACAACTCCTTTGATATTTTCATTAGATATTATATTTCAAATTTCAATGGCCGAATCCTCTTCAACTCCTGTTTCAAACAAAACCAAATGCCCAAGGAATGATTCTCCTCCTCCAATCCTTGAAAAGTTAAAGAAATTTTTTGACATATCCCAGAATATTTGGGAGAAATGTCATTCTGGCAAATATGGAACTGAAAAAGCATTGATAGATCTTTACAAAAAGCGTATAAAGAGGCAGGAAGAAAAGAACAAGGAAGATTTAAAGATTATTTTGGAGCATCAGAAGAAAGTAGATGATCGGAACAAAGAAATAGAAGATACAAGAGAGAAAATAGTTGGTGTTTACAAAAGTATTAAAGACAGTTTATATATTTCTTAATGTATCTTTTGTATAGTTTATATATTTCTTAATGTATCTTTTGTATAATTATCTTATTTTGACTATGTTAATTTATATTCATACAAGTTTATGATATTTGAATGCTGTTATTAATATTATTTTATGATGTATGTGTTTCCCCTGATGTTAAAGGGGTGTTTGGTTTCTTGGATACTTAGAAGACTATTAACACTGAAACAGTAAATTGTGTTGTAATGCAAAAATAACAATATCACCAAAATTGATTAAGTGTCTTCCTTTACACTTAATCCCTTCCAAATGTATGAGTTCAGTATGGTTTTAAAAGAAAATTGAGTTCATACTGCTGAGAAAAAGTTTTTGCACAAAGTTTGTACTGCTAGGCAAAAAATTGTACTGCTAGCGTAAAACTTTGTACTGCTGGGTATACGTTAGTACTATTTGGGAGTGCAGGGTACGTTTGTGTCACTTTTTACTTAAAGGGTATAAATCCCCAATTGCGGCATACAATCATATTCACGCACACATTACTCTCTCTCTTCTACGGCCTAATCGAATTTTAATCGTCATATTGCAAAACCCCCAAATCAAATCATACTGCATTGTTAATAACATATTAATTACAACATTTCGGTTAAATTACGTTTACACTGAAAGACAACATAGCATTTCTTGTAGGTGATTCACTTGGTTAATTGACTAGCAGGTGAATCACTTGGTTTATGAGTTGGAGGTTCTTCATTAGGTGTTTGACTTACAGATTCTTCACTTGGTTTTTTAGTAGCAGGTTCCTCAGTTGGTGCTTGACTTGGGCATACTCCACTTGCTGTTTGAGTTGCAGTTGGTTCAGTTTCTTTATCACTACTGCCCAAGTAAGCACCAACTCTTGTAGATGCATTAATTTGTAAGCCAATTACATATCAACTACTATCTGTTGTAGTTGTGTTTTCCCTTGTAACACCACCTCTACCAGTATAAGATGGGGTTCCCTTTCTTTCAAGGCACACTGGACAAACATACCACCTAAAATCCGTATAAGGGGGACGCCTTGCAAAAAAGGTCAATTCAGCCTTGTTTTCACTTTCAACCCAACAATCAATGCAGACCATTTGACAACCATTTTGTGCATCCATGGTGAAAAGCAATTGATATGATAAAAAGTTGATGATAACTAGGGTATTATATAATGCAGGAAAAAAAGGATATAATATGGTACAATGTGGTTGTTGAACAACTAGATAGGATTAAAGACAACATAAATGCTTACAATGGAGCCAAAACATTGAGATTTTAAAATTTTTGACTATTGCATACTAGGACCATTTAGGACAGTTTTTGTTAAAATAATAAAAAATATTCACATGAATATTTCACAATGTAACTATTTTGAATGTATTGGTCACATATAATACCCTTATAATGTAGCTATAAACATAATTTAGATACACATTTGTGATATGGTGTGACTATTGTATAGCCTATAGTCACATGATTGTGCTACAATTAAATGTGCCCATACACATTAGGATTTGGCAGGCAAACACACACTAAACTTTAGACACATATATTAACTTACGTGACCATATGTATCAAATTTTTGTTACACTTAATCATGTATGCCTATGGTTTAGTGTGACCATATATGACATTTAGTCACACTGTTCAAGTGTGTGACATATATTTGTCACTTTTAAATGCATATCGTGACTAATGCTTCAAACTTACTTTTCCATTGTCACACATTTCAAATTCATATGTGGCTAAATTTTTAACAAAAACTAACAGTCACTTTTAAATAATGTGTGACAAACTTGAGTATATGATTTAGCCACATACACAATTATTTCATGTGACCATATATGGATTTTGGTTACACTGTTCAATTGTGTGACATATATTTGTCACATACGTATATATATAGTGTGACTAATATTTCAAACTTATTTGTATCTGTCACACGTCCTAAATTATAAGTGACTATGTAAATTATAACACATAAACACACCCACGAATTTATGTTTGGCCGATTTGTGTAGAGAGAGAAAGAGAGAGAAGTTGGGAGTTTCTAGTGAGAGAGAATGTGTGATATTAGATTAAGTGAATGAAAGCTCCAACCCTTCCCATGTGTGGGAAGGGCTATTTATAGTTCTTTCAAAACGCCCCTACACAAGCTATGGATCGGGCTGACAGTGGGTAAAGACCCGACCCGATTCCATGTGTTACGAATCTAAACTAATATGATAAGTCCTACGAGCTACTTAATGCTAATAGATACTCGGGGTGACCGAGTTTTTCATGTGAATATTTATATTCCTAACAATCTCCCCCTAAGGGAGGTCACCCCGGAAATTACACTTTGAATTCTAGCATTCCATTACATAGATTCTAGTTCCTAGCTAGTAGTCTTTGATTCTTTAAAGTCTTTATTCTTTGTACTTTCAACAGTGAACTTTAGATGACTGTTCTTTTGTCTTGGATGATCTTTGAGGATTATTTGAGGTCATCATCCAATGTACGTCTCCAAGTCATCTTTTTCCAGTATCGTCTCCATGTGATGTAGTGATCTTTGGACCGACATGCTCACACTTTTTTGGATCATGATTTTTAGCATCAGAGTTGCGGAAGCAATGTTGAAAGTTTTTCATTTATCATGATTTCTTGGATTATGATGATGAAGTGTGAGCATGGGGTGAAGAATCAGCATCTTTTCGGCAATCATCGGCAACTGCCAGGGATTCTTGCATACGACAGTTAGCAATAAAACATCTGGTACTTAGAGGTTTGAACTTCAAGATTGTTAACAGCATAGTGTGACAACTTTCTCTAATCCTTACCAAGGACGTTCCTAAATCGGATACCCCCGAGAGGGCTTACAAGATCTACCGAAGTACATCAACGATTAGGTGAGTCACTGGAGTTCACTCCACGATTGTAGACCGTTTAAAACCGCCGCGACCACTAAGCGTAATCCACAAGGAATTACCGAAGTGACCTGCTTTCAGGGTTGTTTGATGTTGACCCTGGCAGGAATTTCCATTCAATCACTGAGAATTACATTTGTAAATTCCCTCACAAATGTTTTGGCAGATTGCTAAGATCTGCTTAGGACTCATAAGTTTACAACTGGTGTCCTTAATTTTGAACAACCAGTGTAGAAGTAACATGTGTTCCTATGAGATCTTATGATGCGTCTCGTGGCTCTAGACTCAATAAGTGCATATTTGGTAGTCGGAGACTGGAGCGGTGTCTCCTGTTTCAATATCAACATGACTCGTAATGAGCGGTCGATAGATTATGAAGGGTTCCCCGTGAGAATGAAACAAGTCCTTTTAAGAGAACTTGAGTTGCTAGAAGGTTTAGTGAAGTGCGTCACTGGGTCCATGACGTCTTGTCTTTAATACTGGTGCTACCTTAGTAACCACCAGTAGCATATGAATTGAACCCGGTTTCTACCCTAAGGTTGAATAATTGGAGGGCTATTTCTTTTCACCTTTTCTCATTACATTTCTTTTTAATTCTTCAACCTCTTCTTTCTCCTTTCTCATATTACTCCTTTTTTCATAATCATACCTAAGGACTTTCTAATACTAACTATTCGGTATTGTCCTTGGGTAGATCCCTCCGACTCTGGTGGATCATAGGACGGTTTTCCTAACATTAGCCACCTTATAACACCATGACTATCCTATGTTGCCGTAAACCATTTATTTGAAAAATCTCTCAAAGTGTTTATAATTAAGAAACACATTTTGCTAACACTTTGAGAGTTTTGAACTTTTCAAATGCTCCCCTTAACATGTGCTCAGATGTTTTTATTATAAATTTGCACATTTTGGGAAGAGCCAGCATTTTTTAAATTGATCCACTTTCAGTGAATATGACCGATTCGAGACACGCTTACATCACTAGTTAGACTAGCTTGAAATTATTACCTGGCCTGGTTAAGTCCACATAAAGTTTCTCAAAACGGTACACTCTACTCAGACAAGTCCTCTTCGAGACACGCTTACATCACTGGTTAGGCCAGCTTGAAATTATTACCCAGCCAGGACAAGTCCTTTCGATTAATGACAGTTTTTGTTTCGTCAATTCATTTGTAAAGTCTTAGTCGCACTCACATGATATGCCACTAGAGATGCCACATTCTTTTTATCACCACAAACCATTTGCTCCCCCTCAATATGTGCATCGAAATACAAAAGAGTTTAGCACATATGGGAGAGCTTACATTTAAGTCCAAAACATCACATTTTTATCAGATTGCATATTTAAATCACATTCTCTCCCCCGATCAGAAATTTAAAACCTTTTGAGATTTTGTGATCGCAATTGATTTAAATAAGTTTAGAAAATATGGGAGAAAATGTGGTCAGGTTTAATATGGGCTGATAATGGAACATACTAATGCTCCCCCTCAATCAATGAGGGAGAATGTTAGTGTCAGGTATGATAATTTTGAAAGATATTTGAATTAAAAATTCATACACTGACACATAACAACAAGTTTCATTTTGTTCACTGCTTATTAAGTACAACGTGACTTGTTTTGATGATATAAAATTTTTGAAATCACTCTCCCCCTCAATCGATGACCTGTTTTCTATTTAAATAGCTGTAGTCATTGATTGAGTGATAAATTTTTATGAAAAGTTCAATTCTAATTGATATTCAAAAATCATGGTACCACCAAGTTTAGCACAAATACTTTCCTGAAGAATCATAGATGGAAAAGTATCCGTGATGTAAAGAAGACTTCTCTTCTTATACGAGAAATGATGCACAGAAACGTACATCAAATCGAAAAAACATGGATATAAAGTAATCCATGCCCGGGTGAACTTCACCCAGTATGAGAAACAACCGTCCTTTTGGCGACGTGCTTTCCTCATAATGAAGAACGGGTTACAGTCTGAAGTAACTGCAAGCCGACATGACATGTTTTAACAATTCGTTTGAACTTCTGCTCGAGCTTCATTTAAAGTCCCGTGTCATTATTGAATGACATTTCTAGGACCGTAAATGTTATCGATAAACAGAAGACATGCCTAGAGGAACTATTTTTGGTATTTTTGTGTTTTTCTGATTTATATGGTTTTTATAGGTTTTATAATTTTCTATTTTCTTTTTGGTTTAAAATATATACAAGGATATGCGAAGCGAATCCATTACTCCTCATTCTCTTCCTGAAGACGCTTGAGGGTTTCTGGCGTCATACTCTTCATGCCAAGTCGCGGGAGAATAAATTGGAACCGTTCTCTCAGGAATGCCTTAGTGAAAATATCAGCCAACTGAAACTCCGTCCTCACGAAGTAAAGTTCAACAACCCCTTTCTCAACCTGTTCCCTTATAAAGTGATGCTGGATATCGACGTGATTTGATCGGGAGTGTTAGACATTGTTGCAGCAAAGAGCTATAGCACTTTTGTTATTACAATACAGAGGGATCTTGTTGTATGCAAAACCATAGTCCGATAGCTGAGATCTCATCCATAGGATTTGAACACAGCACGCAGACATGGCAATGTATTCAGCCTCTGTGGAGGATATAGATGTACTCATTTGCCTCTTAGATGACCAGCTTACTAACTTTTCTCCCAGAAACTGAGCACCTCCCGACGTACTTCGACGAGTACCTTGACACCCTGCATGGTCTGCATCTGCATAGGCCGTGAGTGCCATGGCGGTTTCTTTAGGATACCAGAGACCCATGTGAATAGTCCCTTGAAGGTATCGAAAGACCCGCTTTACCACTTTCAGATGCCTTTTGGTGGGCTTAGACTGGTACCGAGCACACATGCATACTGCGAACAAAAGATCTGGCCTACTAGCGGTGAGATACATTAGGGATCCAATCATACTTCGAAACTTGGTTTGATCAACAGGGATCCCAGAGAGGTCTTCATGCAACTTCGATCTCTCTATCATAGGAGTGTCAACAGGATCACTTGAATCAAATCCAAATTTCTTCAATATTTCATTTGCATATTTGGATTAATTAAAGAAGATGCCTCCGGGACTTTGAGAGATTTGTAAACCTAAGAAGAACAACATTTGTCCCATCATAGACATTTGGAACTTAGAACTCATCTCGTTAGAAAATCGATCATATTCCATAGGGTCAGAGGAGGCAAAAATAATGTCATCTACGTAGATCTGAACGTGAAGCAGATGTTTGCCCGTTTTCCTAGTGAATAGTGTAGGATTAACAAAACCTTTGGAGAATCTGTTTGCCAGAAGAAACTTAGACAAGGTGTCATACCACGCCCTAGGTGCCTGCTTTAAGCCATAGAGGGCCTTCTTCAAGCGATAGACGTGAGTACGACGATCAGGGTCCACAAATCCTTCAGGTTGACTAACATAGACTTCCTCTTTCAAATCACCAATTAAGAATGTTGTCTTTACATCCATTTGGTAGACTGTCATATTCTGACTGGCAGAATTAGCGAGAAAGATTCTGATGGCTTCAATTCGAGCAAACGGTGCAAACGATTCTTCAAAGTCTATGCCCTCTTCTTGATGATACCCCTTTGCAACAAGCCGTGCCTTATTTTTCAGAACATCACCATGCTCATCGAGTTTCACTTTGAAGATCCACTTTAGAGTGATAATCATTACACAATCTGGAGGAGGCACTAATTCCCATACTTCAAGTCGATCGAACTCATGAATTTCTTCTTGCATTGCAGTAAACCAGCAGTCTTTAGACAAAGCATCTTTGAAATCTTTGGGTTCGAATTTGGATAGTACGGAATTAAAGAAGCACCACAATGCATCGGTAGCAAGTTACTTTCATGTGGATACCAAACGAGAAGGATTTCCAACGATGTTGTCAATCGGATGATCATTGGTCCATTTCCTGAGATGTTCATGTGGTTGAGGGTAAGGAACTGATGTTGCCGTGTTAAGATCCCCTGAAGAAGATGTCTCAGTAGAAGATTCAGGAGCAAATATATTTTCAAATGGAGCATCATCAGTAGGAGCAAAAGGATTCACTTCAAAATAATGGTCAACTGCAGAGCCTTGCTGTACCAAAGGAGATTGAATATTCGATGATGATGGTGAGTGACTAGCAGATGGTGCTTCTTGACTAATTGAGACAGATACAGATGGACCATCTGAGTTGTGTGGAATTGGAGCATCAGCAACTGGAGGTACAGGTGAAGCTTTTGTTGTAGTATCAACAGTTGACGGCTCAAAGTATTCATCAAACATTGGATCAAACAAGTTCTTCAACTCCTCACTAGTAGGGGGTACATAAGGAACTGCAGGAGTGGGATGTTGTACAAGACCTAAACTAATTGGTCCAGGAGACAAAAGATTAAGAGCGGGTCCAGAACTTGTGTGTCCAGGATCCGTTTGCTCAGTCAGCTCATCGAATGTCACGTGAATGGTTTCCATGATTTTTCGGGATCGTTTGTTGTAGATTCGGTATCCCTTGAGATCTGGTGCATATCCAACGAAGAATCCTATGTCTGCTTTAGCCTTTAGTTTTCCCAGATCCTGACTATTGTTTGTTGGGTAGCATAGAGCACCGAACACTCGTTGAAAGGAAAGATCTGGTTTCTTGGCATGTATCAGGTCATAAAGAGTTTTGTTGTAAAGAGTATGTATCAAGGATCAATTTTGGGTGTAACACGCTGTGGATATTGCTTCTGCCCAAAGAAACATCGGTACTTTGGAAAATAACAGCATGGTTCGTGCAGCTTCCACAAGAGTACGATTTCGTCTTTCAACAACGTCGTTCTGCTCAGGAGTACGTGGAACACTTTTCTGGTGAGTTATGCCAATACTTTCATAAAATTGAGTGAGTTGTTTGTTAACAAACTCAGTTCCATTGTCCGTATGGATGATTCTGACAGTTTTGTTGAGTCTCACTTGTAGCTGTTTGATAAGTTTGATGATAACCTTTGGAGTCTCGTCCTTGGTTCTCAAAAACTTCACCCATGTAAATCGAGAGTAGTCGTCGACCACCACAAGAATATATCTCTTCCCATTTATACTCTGCACTCTCATTGGTCCGCACAGATCCATGTGAAGGGTGTGAAGAACTTCCATGATGGTGTTGACAGTTTTGGGTTTTTGAGTATGCTTCTTGCTTTTGCCCAGTTGACACGCAGAACAAAGATGATCCTTTTCAAACTTTAATCTGGGCATACTTCGTACAAGATCCTTGCGAGTAAGTTCATTTATGGTGCCGAAGTTTAAGTGATTTAAACGACGGTGCCAAAGCCATGATTTGTTCTTTGAGGCCTTTGACAGCAAGCAAATGGGAGAGGACCGCATCATGTCTTCAATAGAGATGGTGTATAGATTAGTGCCACGACTGCCTTTAAGGAGATCAATACCATCCAATTCTCTAACGAAACATGTGTGTTTTCTGAAAGCAACTTCAAGATCTGAATCACAAAATTGACCAACAGAGAACAAATTGTGCCCAAGTCCTTCCACGTAGTATACCCTGGAAATTACACTGTCACCAAAAACATAATCTCCATAACCCATAATTGCCCCAAAATGGTCGTTCCCGAATCTAACTGTCCCAATAAACTTATTCACGAAATTCTTGAGCCGTGAGCGATCCTCGGTCATGTATTTTGAGCAGCCTGAGTCCAAATACCAAAGGATGATTTGTACGACCTGCATTTGAAAATAGACAATGATGGATAGCTGAAAAAAGTGGATCCCCACGTGCAACACGGGTCCGTTTGGTTAGCACAAACAAATTCTGGAACTACAGGAATCATAGATGCCATGGTATTCACAGTGGAAACTTCACTAGTAGATGCAATTGACCTAGTTACAAGGCATTGTTTCTCTAATGGGAAAATTCTACCAGTTGGCTTCCATTCCTTAACAATCACTACATTATGATTAGTCATTCTAGTTAAGGGACACTTATTTCCTAAAGTGAATTTTCTTCTAGTGGGCTTCCTTTGATAACCAACATTATCAAACAGATTTTCTGTTGCTTTCCAAATCTGCTTATTCAGTTCAGGTTTCCTAACATTCTTAACTGGGGATCGTTTAGGAGACATCAAGAATGACACAACAAAATCATCATGATTACCAGAAATTAAGCATTCATTACATGTTTTACAGACAGCATTAGAATTCAAATTAATTACAGAACGCTTAAAGCTGATACTAGAATCAACACGATTCTTTTCGGTCAAACCAAACTTATTTTTCCTAAGGTAGACTTCTACTTTCTTCTCATGAGCACTCTTAGCTAGCGCAGTCCTATCTTTCTTTGTATTGCGACTAGGCTTTGACCCGCTAGCTTTAGTGCCACTGGTTACTCCTGTAGAAGCAATGATGGGAACATTAGTTTGTTTCAATACCATTTGTTTTTCCGGTTTTGATGTGCTGGGTTCAGATGTTTTCAGTGGTACATCAAAGGTTACATGCTTGTTCTTAGTCATTGAGGATGATGCAATAAACCTATCTCGCTTGTTATCAATCTTAGGACATGTGCCAATGACTTATTCTAAGAGTTCCTGAGATCGTTTAGTGAGGAAGCAGGCATCTACAACTGCAATATTAAGTGGTTTATCTATCCTATCCTCTTCTACGGTCTCACGAAGAATGTCAAGACTATCCTTAAGATGAGTGAGATACATATGATGAGCTGACTTATTGTTTCTAAAAGGAAACGGAATAGTCACAACATCAATTGCTTATTTTCTACAAGCAGAAACCTTTGGAACAACATTATCACTAGTGATGATTGGCATTTTCCCTTTCACCTGAGTCTTTAGATTCTCAATCTCATTTAGCAAAGAAGTTATCTTTTCATTGTGATTGTTACGTGTGACTTTAATCGAGTCATATAATTCTTTGTAATACTGTTTGATTTTTGAATTTTCAGCTTGAAAACACTCATTTTCATGTTGTAATTTATTGATGGTGTCGTGATAGTGAAAATTCTGAGAATCTGAAGACGATGGTTTATGGGTGCCAATCACATCACTCTTATTTGATTTTAATTGGGCAATTTGGGCCCTCAATTTTTGAATCGTGTTAGTGTGACCTTGAATTTTTTTCATCTCGTTTGCTCAATTCATAATATGCATCAAATTCAGCAGCATCCAAAGATGTCTTGGCATTTGAGATTTTGGTTTTTTCGTCTAAATGTTGATATTTTAATTTCAAATTAAGATTATCAACCTCTAGTTTTGAAAAATGCCTGACCATGTTATCATGGTCATCATTTTGGATTTTTTCATGCAATTTTAAATTCTCCCCCTCAAGCTCAATAACACGATTCTGGGTAACATTCAATGCCATAGACAACTCATGAAATTGACAAGCAGTTAATGCAGAATCAGTAGCAGTATAAAATACATCCTGTGCAATACATCTAGCAATCAAATTCTCGTTTGTGATGAGAACATTCTTTCTTTCAATCTCACAGCATTTAAGATCAATAGCATTTTGTTTTCCCATGTTTTCCATTTCTTTAAACACTTCTTTCATTTCTATTACTTCAGTTTCAAGGGTTTTTTGCATGCCCTCAAAATGTTGTTTGAGTAGTTTAAAAAATGGAATAACCTCAGTTAAGTAGCACTGTTTTGTAAGTTCAAAACCCCTTTCCCCTTTAGTAATTCCCGTTGGCATAATTCTCTTCTTATATGTTTTATCAAAATCAGCAAATAGTTGACAAAGAACATATATGCTAATTAGAGTTTTACATTCTGTGGGAAGAGTTAGAGGAACTAAGTGCATGGGTGTATTGGGTGGGTACACCGTTGCTGTAGCTATCTTTCTAAAGAGTGAAGTCTTGGCTTTAAGTTCTTCTGCCTTTCTCTTTTCAACGTCCAAAGACCAAAATATTTGTTCTGGCGTCAACTTAGTTTGAGGTGCAAAAACAGTAAATCGGTTCTCCTCATAGTAATTATGAGGTTTGATTATGACTCGATTTGCTATACATTTGGGATCCTTCATTTTTTCAGCCAATCTTTCTCTATTTATTACTTCTATCTCATTACTCTCTTCAAATGATGACACATTAGGAGGGGCATGACCAGGCTTAAGCAGTTCATTTCCATCATATAAGGAAGGTTGGGCTACTTTAGCACTCCTAAGGAAAGCTGATTTAGGTTCACCTACAGTCTTTTCACTATGTTCATCACATAACCTTTTATGCTTTTGAATCATTTGAGCAGTTTGTCTGGTCTGGTCTTGTGCGTACAATTTGTTTTCAATCTTATTCTTTAACGTTTTAAGTATGGAAAAATCATTTAAGAGCTTTGTTTCTTTTTCTTTGAAATCAAGTTTTAGTGCAATTACACTTTCTTGGATCTCCTGTTTTTGCTTAACAGTTTGATCAAGTTATTTTTGTAAAGAATATAACTCTTTTTTCAATGTTTCTTCCCTTAAACTACGTTCTGCTATGAATGTACGCATTTGACTATCCATTTTCTGCTCACGTTCAGTCAGCTCAAATTTTGCACGTTGTTCATATATGGCCACCTGATCTTTATAGATGTTAAGTCTAGTGGTCAGGGTGTCATCAGGGATGAATACAGTGTTCTCATGCAACTCACAAGCATTATCAACAATAGAAGATGCACTACTTGGTACAACAGACACGTCGTTGTGATTCACATATTGTTCATATGGGATAACATTACTATTTCCCATATCGACAGTATCAGATTCAACAACATCTGTCTGTTGTACTTTGTTGGGAATCTTCTGTTCATCTACCATGTTATATGTGTCATAAAGCTTTAGTACCTCAGATATGATAGATGCATTGGAAGGACCAGCTTGTTGTGGTGAAGAGACTGCAGAAGGCAAATTATCCATGAAGATGGTTTGAGCAGTGCGTTCATCATCAACGTCTGAGTCAAAAGCATCGCAGTCATCAGCTTGGAAGATGTTGGGATCATTTAGTGCCAAGTCCAGAACCGGTTGATCATCCACATCAGCATCAAACGTGTTTCCCTCATTTCCAGCAAGAAACAATAACTCTTCTTCGTCCAAGGCTGCTCCATTCTCTTGAGCTTGCATCAACAACATCGTATCTTTGAAGTAGTCAGAGTTCTATGGACGCTTTGGTTGAGTACAGTTCCTTGCTATGTGTCCTAGTCCACCACAGTTGTAACACTTGGATTGCCTTCCCTGTCCCTGTTTAGCATTCCCAACTATGTTATGTAGATTACCCTGACCAACATTCCTTTGATTCACATTCTAC
Organism: Artemisia tridentata subsp. tridentata; assembly: GCA_021014915.2. Lineage (NCBI taxonomy): Eukaryota > Viridiplantae > Streptophyta > Magnoliopsida > Asterales > Asteraceae > Artemisia > Artemisia tridentata. The sequence continues at coordinate 234,418,522 of CP139505.1, forward strand.
CTTCCCTGAACATTCTGAACCACAACCCTTCCATCATCCACAGTTGCTTGATTATGTGGGTTTGATGAAGTTCGAAGTTGGTTGTTGGTTTGAAGGAGTGTTGCTCTGAACTGTTGGACAAGTAAAGAAACATGGTTTGAGAGATTATCAGTCATCTTTTCAGTATGAGAGTGCCCTAAGTCTAGTTGGTTGTTCACAACAGATGGTGGGTGCAAGGATGATTGGACAAATGATGTCTGATTCTGTGATGAAGAAGGATGGTGATACACTTGATTAAGTGAGGATTGATTGAACGGCTGAACATTTGAGACAAATGCAAGTGGATCATTAGATGTTGTTGGATTGAGTTTTTCCCTTAGTTGACGATCATAGACAGCATGTTTTTCATATTGTTATAAGTAAGCATACAGCTGTTCATAATTGGTCTGTCTCAATCATTTGTTGAGCTTTACGGCTGTGACAAATCTATCCCACTCGGGTGTCATGTTGTTCACAAACTTAGAATTGAGTTGGATGTTTGGCATTGTCATTCTGATGATTCTCATGTCATTCACAAGCTTGTGAAATCTCACATAATAGTCAGTGATGTTTTCACCAGGATTCATCTTGAAGTGCTCAAACTCATCATACAGCTGAGATTCACGATCTTCTTTGGTCAGTTCAGATCCAGCCAGAAGCATTTTAACATTGTCCCAAACAGCTTTGGCATCAGTGTTGAAGTTAATAAGCTTGTAAATGTCTTTGGGAAGTCCTTGAATCACAATGTTAGAAGCTCTAATGTCTGCATCATAATGCTTCTTCTCCTCCTCATTGAGATCGTTGTAATTACGTGGCCTGTCGATTCCAAGAGTGACAGTTCCATCCTCAGCGGTAGTGACAGCATCTCTAGTGGTGCCCATTTGAAAAGGTCCTTCATCAATGGATTTAAGAATATTAAATCCATTCTCTTTTCCTAAGCAATAAAGTCGTATTCTTTGTGCCCATGATTCATAATCCGTCCTATCTAGCATAGGAGGGCGGGTATCAGACCCTGCAGCTTGAATGTCATCGGAAGGAGTGCTTTCCAAGATGTATACTTGCACGGGGTTTTATAATTCTATGATTTAAACCGAATAATAGATTCTTTCGCGGGATTTTACAAAAATCAAGAATACACCATGATTCGATTACTAAACGCGGAACACCAAAACACAGTACACAAAACACAGAATTCCAAACCACAGTAGCTCAAAACGCAGAACCTCAAAACGCAGAGAACCAAAACGCAGAAGTCCCAAAACGCAGAACACCAAAACGCAATACACAAAATGCAGAATTCCAAACCACAGTAGCTCAAAACGCAGAGAACCAAAACGCAGAAGTCCCAAAACGCAGTAGCTCAAAACTCAAACCGCAAGACTCCCAAAACGCAAGAATGTTAAACTGCAGAACTCCAAAATGCAACAGGTCAAAACGCAGTTACTCAAACCGCATCCAGTCAAACCGCAATCAGTCAAACCGTAAAGGACAAAAAGGTCGCTTTCACATCGTTTTGTCTTTTTCCCTATTTGGCTACAAACCAAACCGCAATCAGAAACTTCCAAAACAACCTCAAACCGCAAACAAGAACACTTTATCGAGAGCCAAAACGCAGTGAAGAAAAATTCTTCAAACTTCCAAGAAAGACACCAACTGAGTCGTAGATTAGCAAGAAACGATACTAGAGATACTTGTGAACATGAAAGTATAAATCCATAACAAATTTAACCACAAACAAAGCTCAAGCAAGGATTTTCTTGGCTTTTTTATTCGACCAAGATAAAAACAAGAAGAACACCTAGAATAAACCACAAATCCGTGAACATGCAATCACTCGAACCTAACCATGGCTTTTGATACCAATTGTAACATATTATAACACATAAACACACCCACGAATTTATGTTTGGCCAATTTGTATATAGAGAGAAAGAGAGAGAAGTTGGGAGTTTCTAGTGAGAGAGAATGTGTGATATTAGATTAAGTGAATGAAAGCTCCAACCCTTCCCATGTGTGGGAAGGGCTATTTATAGTTCTTACAAAATGCCCCTACACGGGCTATGGACCGGGCTGACAGTGGGTAATGACCCGACCCGACTCCATGGTGTTACGAAGTCTAAACTAATATGATAAGTCCTACGAGCTACTTAATGCTAATAGATATTCGGGTGACCGAGTCTTTCATGTGAATATTTATATTCCTAACAGACTAAATAATCAAAACAAGTTTTACCAGATACCTCTAGTCATGAAAATATTCAAATGTGTGGCTGTAGCCTCAGATGTAATTCCAAAATGGTCACACAAGTCGGATCAAGTGTGGTTGTTTATTTTACTCTGGTACATTTAGTCACATAAATATGTTACTGTGTGGCCGTTCAAAATACCACATGTGTGACAAAATCCCATATTTGTACTAGTGCGATATATTAATCTAAACCGTCTTTTCCTACCTTTTCTCAAAGGTCAAATCCAACACTTCCCATCTTATGGGATCATTGCCATTCGCATCTAGGTACATATCATTCTTATTTTCATTTTCATTTTTTTGTATAACTTCTATCGAGTCTACTTTATGGCATGACTTGTCATAATAGTAATCAGTTAGAGTATGTCTTATCAACAAACTATCATTAACATCAATCATCTTAGGTAGATGATTATGTTGTTCAAAAGGTTTGTTAGAACTTGCCTTCCCAATGACAACTTGGAAGAATTCATTTTGTGTGTCAGTCAACGAACGAATCTCGTTCTTGTTAGTGTGATTGATTGAACAATTACACCTTAGGTTATCAACCGGGTTGCGACACTCAAGTGTCTTTGAATTGCAATATGCATTCATTTTTTTGGTCGCTCAACTTTCTTGGGCTTTCTTCTTTGTTTTTATCCTTTTGGCACACTTTCATCACGTGTCTAACCTCTAGCATACTTTGATATGATCACATACCTCATCACACTCATTTTTTTTTATAGCTACACTTTAAAGTACTTTAACCTTTACATGTCTTGTTATGTGTATTCTATCCCCATAATGTTGCTCCTATTCTTTTATATATTATGTTGCACGAAGCTAACCCTTGATGTAGGAAAAGCCTTTGTAAGAATTTGATCCATGGATTCACTAGAAACAAAGGTAAATATATAAGGGGATACAATTACCATAGTGGATCATTGAGCTAGGGGGAGCTCGGGGGTATTTGAATACATAGCACGGAGTATTTCTAATAGCGGTGATAGAAGACTTCACTGAGATGATGCAACCTCGCCTTTTTGGGAAGAAAGGATAGTAGTGTAATAAGGGGGAGTAGGGAGTGAATTCAAGGGAGAGCTCGAGGCAACTACCTTTTTGCTTTGACAAAAGGGGGAGAAGGGAGTGTAAACAAGTAACTTTTACATTCTACTGTGTGCTACGGTTTACATATTTGTCATCATCAAAAAGGGGGAGATTGTTAGTGCAAATATTACGATATTTAAACTAAACGGTTTCTTTGGTTTTAATAATGACAAACATGTAACATGTAATGCATAACGTAAAATGTGTTAGTTACTTGTAAACACTAATCATCGATGCATACTTACACCAACATCTCTTGAGATCTCAAGTATGGTTCAACATAGTCGAATATTTTCATTCCGACATAAATCACTTATGGTATGAGCAAACAAATTTAAACTTGACGGATGATCAAAGAAATAATTTTTTTGTTTTAAACTTCACATTTTTATGAATGTGCCAAAACATTTTTCAAAAATACATTTTACAAATTATTTTTGAATTAGAAAGAAATGTTTTATTTGGGAAAATTATTCCAAAAATAGTAACAGCTATTTTTCCCCCAAAACATCTCCAAACATTCTCAAATAAACCTTCCCCACTAAAAATAAATGGAGGAGCGTTTTTATCCCCCACGGTACCACTAAATTTAGTGGTTCCGTCTGACAATTAGTGGTACCCTTTGTCTGTAACGGCTAGTTTTTTCTTTGCCTATAAATAGTGGACCATTTTACACTTCCAACTTGATTTTTCTAGTTAATTTTCTTTGGTCTAATACTCTCTTATTTAGATCACTTTCTTTGATCATTTAGTGAGCTTTAGTTTGTTTTAGAGTGATCCAATCATCCATTCAAGTGATCACCTTCATTCCTCTATTAGTGCAAGAGAAGAACACATCGTATCACAAAGATACAAAGTGTTATAGTGTTAGTGTAGTGCACTCGTAACATTCTTTACGTACTTGTTGTATCTTGATATACATCAAGTTGTCTATCATCTTGTTTAGTTAGTTCATGTAGATCATTTTGATCTTGTAGAGATCGGTGAGATCTTGTGTAGCTTGTGTTGATAGTGAGTAAATCGGGTAGATTGTGTGAAGATAAGGTAGATCGGGTAGATAGTAAGTAGATCTGGTAGATTGTGAGTAGATTAGGTGAATCATGAGTAGATCGAGTGAATCGTGAGTAGATCGGGCAGATCGAGTGTAGATCATGTGGATCTTGTAGCGTGTGTGATTTGTGAGGATCGGGTAGATCGTGAGTGAGATTGGTACTAGCTAGATTAGTACTCGACATTTAGCTTAATGTCGTAAAATAATGTAAACGACGCAGTTTATGTGTTTAGTCCTCAAAACACAAGGTTTGTTATTTTGGGCCACAAACCATAACGGGTTTGGTTGTACCCAAAGAAGAACTCGACATCTAGCTTAGTGTCAGAAAATATTGTAAGCGATGTTGTATGGTTTTCTCCGCAAAGAAGGGAGCTTGTTGATTAGTGAAGTAACTCTCGAGTTGGGTACTTGGGGAGTGGAGTAGGGCGAAGAGGAGCTTCGTGACCGAACCACTATAAATCACCGTTTTTGGTTTGCGCTTTCTTTACTTATCTCTTTACGTTTATTTTTGCATTTACCGCTTTATATTTATATTTTGCATTGCATTTATATTTGTGTGGTTTGTTGCTTATATTCTGTTAGTTGTGTTTGTGTCATGACATGTTATTTATAATATGTCTAAGCTTTAGTTATTGAGACATGCCTTATTTGTTGCTTTATAATATCTCTAGTTCTTGTAAGACTAGAGTTGACATTTTTCATATGAAGTCACACTTGATCGAATGTTTGATATGAAAATATTCAAGTTTTTAAACGGGAACGTATTCACCCCCCCCCCCCCTCTACGTTTTCCACAAAGCGTCTCATGGATAGGAATTATATAGCTAGCACAAAAAACCCTTCCACTTCAAAATTTCCACCCAAAAAATGTGAGGTTCGCCTTTAGATATATAGGAAAAAGCATTCACATTTCATGCTTATGAGTGTACCGGTAGTATATAGATTCTAGAACTTGTGTTTGTGATGCATCCCGAGATCGCTAGTGAGACTACATTCGTATAGTTAGGATTTACTAAATGATAATAGGCATTAGGATAACCCTTGTTTTAAACACGTTTTGTAATTACATTGGCTTTATTAGTCAAGTAATTTTCCCGCACCTTTGCAATGTACTCATTTTTAGTACACGATACCCCTAGTACACCCCTCAGAGCCTATTCTTTTCGCGATTCTCGTAATATTTTGGTGGATTCTGAAATATTAATGAAAAACATTGTTTACAATCCACCCCCAAATGTACACCCAAATCGCCTTAGCCTACCTTGCATGCACTCATCTTTAATGCATTATTGTTACAACATTTATGTTAAACCCTTTGTTAATTATCTAATTGGTTACATGGTTGCTAAGTCGAGTCATATCTTGTAAATACACTTTTGGGATGATTGGGACTTGATGCGCGTGTATGTTGTGCTCTAATTAATACCCACGGTATGTCGTTGTGGTTTTAGCAGTATTCAAGTTTTAAATTTATATTTAGCCGACTTATCAATAACACACACTTTAACGAGTAGTGTACCCGGTCAATATAAATATAATGGTAAGTAGAGTGTCGATCACTAAGAGTGGAACGTATTATCTAGTTATTCTAATCAATATTTTAATATCTTAAGTTAGCTATACAACCTAATCTAACGCAAGGGGGTTCAGCCTGAGAGACTGGAACGGTTTGGTTATGATTAAATATAAACTAAACTAATAAGCACGAATCAGCGATTAGCACACACGTACACAGATAAATACTTGAGACAATAAGAAGACCTGTCCTGATAGTTAAGTAGCTTGTCACTTGTTTTATTGCTAGTTTTATATGAAGTGTATAGTTCGATGCAACGCACCGAGATTAAACCTTTCTCGTTGGCTCTAATCTTATCGGCGAGTAAACCCTTAATGATTACTTATGACTATCCTATTTACCTATTCTTCCTACTTTTCTACAGACGATAGAATGCATAGGCGATAAAATAAACAGGCGAGGAAGGGGCATGGTGACCCAAGCAATGCTCAGCTAGACACAGAGGTTATCAATGCACTAATAAAAGTCACCAAAGACATCAACATATAAACTTTAATTAATGGGAAAGCAATTTTAAGGGGAGTTGAAGTGCATGATTAAATCAATGACACAAGCCCATCAATCCTGATGAATTAAAGTGTACTAATACAATAAAACAAAACTACTTAATGAATTTAATACATGCAGGACCTTCTTACAGCTCTTGTATCTTCGTTTAGGGTGTGTCTTGTGCTGCTACTTCATCTGAATTCGGCCTAGGGTTTTTGTCTTCTCGTACTTCGTATATCGCACAGTCCAACCTCTTAAATTCGTCTGGCATTGGGGTATTTATAGTTTCTGTCTGAGGGTAAGATGCGGCGCATTGAATAAATAGATGCGGCGCATTGACTTAACTTCGCGTGGGGTCCAAGATTAATATATTCAGGAATATTCGTACACCGCCAGAAGATGCGGCGTAACTCCATTCTTGTATGCGGCGCATGTCCTTTGCCGTCTTGGATAATATCTTGTGAAATCTTGATAGTGATGCGCCGTATGTAATAAGTAGGATGCAGCGTATCTGGAGCAGAATGATCTTGATCTTGTACATTTCAGTAGACTCTTAACTTCTTGCTTGTTTTGCTCCATAATTAGTCCAAAATCGCCAAGTTTCACATAATACTTGTTTTTACCTGAGAATTACAAAAGTAAACATTAACGTATCAATTCTCACAGATAATATAATAAAACAAGTTAAATAAATAGGATAAATGATAGTAATAAAATGTACTTATTTGAGTTCATCAAATATCCCTCCCCTTGAACTTTACTTGTCCCCAAGTAAACCTTAGAATTAATCTTATGAAAATGTATCCTAAAGGATATTAGGATTTATTTTTTTATATTTAAGCATGTATTCATTTTTGTCATAATCATACAACCAAACACTTAACGAATTAGAAGTAAAATAAAATATATTGATAAAAGCAAATCTAATTGTTTAACTGTCCAATCATGACGAATATTCTATCATAAGCTTGGCAAGTATACGCATCTCCTCCACTAAAGCCAAGGAATAACAAGTCTAAAGCGGTAAAAAGGGTTTGTAGGTTAAGGGTTAATCATTCTTCTTAATCTCTATCGATTTCAAATTCCAGAAAAGGCGACAAAATAACAAATACATGATCGAATCCACGAATACGATACTTGCAATTGCTCAAATCCTTAACTCGAATAGGCTAAAGATAGGACCAAGTAATCTTTACCAATAATATTATATCAAAAAGGGCGACAAAATCATAAATACATAGCCGAATCCACGACTACGATACTTAAGATTGCTCAAATCCCTAATCTCAATAAATCAAAGGTTTAGATAAAGAATAATATAGGGTATGGATAATATTCGGGATACAAATTGGTGTAAAATAAAAAATAAACAAAACAGATAAATTAAAATCCTAAGTGTGGTTAATCACTATCCCAACCATCCCATGAATAAGACTCATATCACTGAATAACTCATGCTTTAACACTTGAAACACACGCTTTAGGTAGACATGAATTATACTCAACAAAATCTAAATCAAGGAATAACCTTAGTTGGCGTTCCCATAACGTTCAACTCCCAATCAATCCATAAATATAATATACAACAAATAGTGGTGATATCGACCACTTAATACAAAACTTTACATAAGTTGGTTAAAACAAACATCCAACTCTTCCTTTTTCTTTTTCTTTTCTATTTTTTTTATTTTTTTTTTTTTTTTTTTTTTTTTTGACATAGACATAGATGTGTAAAATTTCACAACTTTTCTATCACTTTCTTTCCGGATAATTTTTTACATACTTTCAGAAATAACTGTAATAGCGTAAGTAGTAAACACACAAAAAAAACAAGACTCAAAGATATACAATATTTACTTTCACTCCAATTGCATTGTGCAATTTCCCGACTCAACCAAAGATAATGAATTACGCACGCGAACACAGGTAATGTAAGGAAACACACTTTGCCTAAAGCAATTAACCAACCACGGATTTTAATCTACAGGGTAGGCTAAGGTGTAAGGGTGTAACGAAACATTATAACAAAGGTGTAAGAAACGAAAGGAATGGCTCTGAGTGTTTTTCTAGGGGTATCTTACTCTAAAAGTGAGAGTAACAAAAGGTTTATACGGGGGTTAACTAACCAGTGTAGTTAGTTAATATCACATAACATATAAAGGCTATTTGGGTGTAATCCTAGAAATTTATCAATTTAGACAAGTCATTCCAATTATAAAAATAATACTTATTATGGTGGTCTCGAATAGTATACAAGCCAAGTTCTAAAGTTTACAAGTCACCGGTACACTCATAGATTTGTGAATTTTGAAAAGTTCGCAATTTTTGAAAATAATGTTATGTGTGCAGCTATGTAATTTAGACTTTAAACACAAGCATGTTAAAAATTTTAAATTTTGATATATTAAGCACATTTTAAGCATATTTTGAAAAAGTTTAGGACAAGTAAGTGTTCTAATTCTCCAATCCCCCCACTTAAGTTAAACAACGTCCTTGTTGTTTGTGTAAAAGATTAAAAACTGGAAAATAAAAGAATTAGAACAGAAAAACTCCCCTGAGATTTGCTCGGTATGATCCTTCATTATTTGTATAAGAGCAAAAATCATCTTTCTTGTGGATGAGAACGTTTAAGCTTCATATTTGATGTATCCACAGGAAATGCAGGAATCTATAATACCATAAAGACTTTAACACACCTAAGTTAAGAAGGTTCAAACTTGCATAATACATTAGCAGTTAGTGAAAATAAAACTTAAAAATTAAAATGAAAATCATCAGGTCAGTCGATACGCCGTATCTTATGGAAGAAGATACGCCGTATCAAGCCTGGAATAAAAATAAAATAAAACGAAATAAAGGATAGGATGCGTCGCATCTGTTTTACCAGATGCGACGCATGTAGTTACGAGACAGACAGTTAACAGTCTGTTGTAAAATGACTCGTTCCACGGTTTATCTCTCACGTCCTCTCGTACTCTCATGCTGAACTTAATGCCAGTCTTTGTCAAGCATAATAAGAAATATCAACTGAAACATCAAATATATACGATAATAATAATGAGTACAATCAAAATAATAATAATAATAATATATACGTGGAACAATGTCAATAAACACATCAAATCCAGAGATCATGGGTCAGTAGGGTCGTCTGGGCGGGTCCCGGAAGTGTTGGCACCATCTGTCCTGGCCCGGACTCTGCGAGTGTATGCGAGTGTCACCCCTCTAACCTGAGTAACATCCGGGCGAGTGTGGCTAATACCCTGATGCTCCAAAAGCCGGCCCACACTCGTAACAAGCCACTCCGAGTCCCTCCTAACACTAGCGAGGTCTACTCTCAAACCTCTAACCTCAGCCTCGACCAGCTCAACTCTCTGCCCCACTGTACGTACAGCTGCTGGCGGGGGTACTGGTGCCTGTGGCTCCTCCTGATGGGCTGGAGCAGCAGCCGGAGCTCCCTGAGGACCTCCCTGCTCCGCCTCTGGCTCTGCTGGTCTAGCGGGCCCCAATGCCACCCAAAAGTAATCCCCCAAAGTCATCTGACAGATCCCTATCCTCACCAAAAAGGCCTGGTCAATAACTGGCAGCCTAGTCACATCGACCTCTAAACCGGCAGGGATCTCGTCACCTATCACTCCAAAATGGCGGGCCAGGCTAGACACAAAATGCCCGCTAGTCATCTGACTCCTCCTGTCTCTCCCTGCAGCTGCCCGATGGAGGTAATGTGCCAGAAAGTGGGGGATGTTCACCGACAACCCCTCATCCATGCTCCTCAGAAGAAAGAGGTCAAGAGTAGTCACCTCCTCGGGTGACTGACCTCTCCCAGCAATGGTCAAAGCTATCATGCGGTGGCACAACCTCCTCATGGGCTCACTGATCAGTGTGTAAGAAGGGGTGGAAGTAGCGATATCACCCCCTGAAGAGATCCTATCCCAGTAATCTCCTAGCAATGCCCTATCAGGAACCACTCTCAAACTCTCATCCCAATATCTAGCAAAACCATCAGACTCAATCTCCTCAACCGTGTGTAAGCCCATAGCCAAAATGAACTGTCTCATCGACATCTGCCTAAATTCTCCTCCCAACCTGAACTCAAGGGTATCAGCAGTATCCAATCCCATATCAGTCTCTCTAAAGTGAACTGTACTGAAAAACTCCAACATAAGCTCCCTAACCAGAGGCTCATCTATCCTAAACATCCTCTCCCAAGCGTACGACTTGAATAGGACCTCGTCATCATCATCTCTAATAACCATCTCCAACCTATCGTGTAAACTATCAGCTGCGTTACCCCCATCTATCAACCCAATATCCGCAAAACCAAGAACCGAGACCCTGAAGATCCTCCTGAAGTAAATAGCTCTAAGCCTCCTCAAATACTCATCCAATGTATCAGGAGTCAGTCCAAAAGTCTCAAAGCGGAGCCATGGATGTCTGTTAGCAGCTTCGGGTAGTGCCATCTGCAATAAATCTTCAAGGTTAGAAAACAGTCTGTAAATATGGTAGATACGGCGCAACTAATAAATCAGTGCGGCGTATCTGCGAAATATAAGAGATGCGGAGCCAGTACAATAGAATACGGCGTATGGAATTTTATTAAATTGGAATTAGGTCGTTACGCCGCATCAATTAATTAAGATGCACCGCATCTATCAATCTATCAGCATAAAAAGGGGTCAGGCACGCATTCCAAGAATCCGGACCCGTGACGTAAACTCCCACTTAACATCACAGTTCCTAATACCCATTGTAAAAGTTTTAAAAGTTTATTATACCACCACCAATCCATTTTCCCACTAAAATTCAAAATAACTTCCCCAAACCCTAGTTTTTGCTCAAATCAATTCGGGTCGAAATTCAATGATCTATTCAAATTCAATATGGGGGAAATCATCTAATGCAAGTCCTAATCATTTCCCTAAAATCTTCCTAATCCTAACCGAATTATTGTATAAACCCTAATTTTTAAATTAAATAGATTTAAATGAAATAATTACCTTAGATTACGATTAGGATTAGGAGTAGAAGTTTTGATTCGATAAGAAAGCTCGGATTCGAGGTTTGATTTTTGACTGTGTGTGTGATCTTAACTGTGTGTGTTTTTGGGTAAGAAAGTGAGATCCGGCGCATCCCTTTCGTATTTATAGGGCAAATAGATGCGTCGTATCTCATAATTAACACGCGCCGTATCTATCTAAAATTGTTGACTGGTCAATAGGTTTTAATTAGTTAGAGATACGGCGCTTAGAATGTTGGATCCGCCGTATTGTTGTTCCAGTAAACCAAATTTAAATAGGGAACGTACCTTGGCCTCCGCAACGCTTTTCCTTATACATAAAATTGGGTAAAACGGTACACCATATGATAAATATAAATTCAAAGTAAGGGTAATAGGCATATATGTTTTATTAATGATTATAATCTCATTGCTTAGTGGATAATGATTTATTCCAAGGTTAGGAGCAAATATCGTTTTAAGTTTACAAAATTGAGATTATATTCGGGAGAGGTTTCGTAGAGAACTCTCTTTAAGGCTAGGTAAATTATTGTAGAGGATACCTGGAATTCAATTTCAAGAATTTTAAGATACTCAATGTTACCAGTACTGAATTCTCCTCCACTCTTGTCGTCTTATTACAGCCTTACAATCATCAACGGTTTGATTACTCCAGCTAGCATCTCATGGTCGGGCTCAGAATGTAATCTTCCATAGTGATGCTTAAGCCATCATTTATCCTGAAAGTAAACCAACTTGCGCACGAGAGTAGTGGAACGATCAAAGTGAATATCAAAAATCAACTATATTTATCAAATTTAATTCGTCGTATTAACAAAAGTTAATGCGCCGTATTTTCGTTACGTTTCAAAATACAAGATTTTTGATTCAGAAGATGCGCCGTATCGATAAAAATTGATGCGTCGTATCTGTTTAATAATTCGAAAACTGTTTTTAATTAAAATAATAGATACGCCGTATCTGCTAAAGCAGATGCGTCGTATGGCGTTATCGCTTAGAAAAATTTCTTATTAAAAACAGAATACGTCGTATCTTGGTGAAAGATGCGCCGTACTCGAATTTATTAAACGCGTTGTATTTTATAAAAATTAAACGCAATACGCCGTATCTGTGAAAACAGATGCGCTGTATCGTTTGAATTAGCTCAGTACAACGCTAGCAGAACACAGAAAAATAAAAAATAAAAACAAAAATAAAAACAAACGAAAATAAACAAAAATAAAAACACACAAAAACAGAAAATATGCAAAATAATACAATGAATGCAATTTAACTAATATACAACAGAGTTATCGGTTAGAATTAAAAATTAAAACCTAATTAAAATACTAATCAAATTAACAGATAATAACAATTCTCTCCCCGGCAACGGCGCCAAAAAAACTTGATGCGCGTGTATGTTGTGCTCTAATTAATACCCACGGTATGTCGTTGTGGTTTTAGCAGTATTCAAGTTTTAAATTTATATTTAGCCGACTTATCAATAACACACACTTTAACGAGCAGTGTACTCGGTCAGTATGAATATAATGGTAAGTAGAGTGTCGATCACTAAGAGTGGAACGTATTATCTAGTTATTCTAATCAATATTTTAATATCTTAAGTTAGCTATACAACCTAATCTAACGCAAGGGGGTTCAGCCTGAGAGACTGGCACGGTTTGGTTATGATTAAATATAAACTAAACTAATAAGCACGAATCAGCGATTAGCACACACGTACACAGATAAATACTTGAGACAATAAGAAGACCTGTCCTGATAGTTAAGTAGCTTGTCACTTGTTTTATTGCTAGTTTTATATGAAGTGTATAGTTCGATGCAACGCACCGAGATTAAACCTTTCTCGTTGGCTCTAATCTTATCGGCGAGTAAACCCTTAATGATTACTTATGACTATCCTATTTACCTATTCTTCCTACTTTTCTACAGACGATAGAATGCATAGGCGATAAAATAAACAGGCGAGGAAGGGGCATGGCGACCCAAGCAATGCTCAGCTAGACACAGAGGTTATCAATGCACTAATAAAAGTCACCAAAGACAACAACATATAAACTTTAATTAATGGGAAAGCAATTTTAAGGGGAGTTGAAGTGCATGATTAAATCAATGACACAAGCCCATCAATCCTGATGAATTAAAGTGTACTAATACAATAAAACAAAACTACTTAATGAATTTAATACATGCAGGACCTTCTTACAGCTCTTGTATCTTCGTTTAGGGTGTGTCTTGTGCTGCTACTTCGTCTGAATTCGGCCTAGGGTTTTTGTCTTCTCGTACTTCGTATATCGCACAGTCCAACCTCTTAAATTCGTCTGGCATTGGGGTATTTATAGTTTCTGTCTGAGGGTAAGATGCGGCGCATTGAATAAGTAGATGCGGCGCATTGACTTAACTTCGCGTGGGGTCCAAGATTAATATATTTAGGAATATTCGTACACCGCCAGAAGATGCGGCGTAACTCCATTCTTGTATGCGGCGCATGTCCTTTGCCGTCTTGGATAATATCTTGTGAAATCTTGATGGTGATGCGCCGTATGTAATAAGTAGGATGCAGCGTATCTGGAGCAGAATGATCTTGATCTTGTACATTTCAGTAGACTCTAAACTTCTTGCTTGTTTTGCTCCATAATTAGTCCAAAATCGCCAAGTTTCACATAATACTTGTTTTTACCTGAGAATTACAAAAGTAAACATTAACGTATCAATTCTCACAGATAATATAATAAAACAAGTTAAATAAATAGGATAAATGATAGTAATAAAATGTACTTATTTGAGTTCATCAGGACTCATGGATAAAACTACTAGTTTGTTATAGAGTAATGGGGAAGAATGTCACATTATTACCCCCCATATGTGCGTTAATATTTACAGTACTCCAAGTGTTTTGATTTTCTTAATTCGGGTCATTAGGTAGTTATTTGCAAAGTATGTAAAAGTTAAAGTGTAGGGAGGTTGCAAGATCCCTTTGATGTATTATTTTGGATGGTAGGGCAAGAGTGTATGAAAAAATATATATACAAAAAAAAAGAAAAAAAAAGATAAAAAATGAAAAAAGTGAAAAAAAAAATAGAAAAAGACAAGAGAAAAAAACATACGGACTAGCATGCCACCTTCATTTTTGTTTAAGTCAAAATAGTGTCAAAAAAATACAAAAAAAGTTAGTAGTTAGCGAGTCAAGTTGAGTCGAGTCTTGGCTTAGCAATGCCTCATTGTACATGTAATTAACTAAGATAATTGACTTGCTACCAGCAAATTTCCCTATATCCAACAAACCGTGTTTTCCATACCCTTACTCCTAACGTTACAACCCTTGAAAAGCCCTATTTGATAGTTTATCCTAGGTGCTTACGCCAAAGTGGTGGAGGTTTGATCCGTTCTCAAGCCTATGGTAATCTATATGCTATGACAGGTAGAGAGTGTTATATTTTCCCATTTCCATATGTTATATAACCTTATACATCCGAGAGATGTGAGAATCCAAACACTTTGTAAGAGGTGGTAGTATATAATTTCCGTGCTTATTTTGACTAACGTGGAACGATTGTATGTTGTAATTATTTTTATATTAATGTTAAATGACCTCTACTTGTAAATTGATTAGGATAAAAGCTCATTTGCTTGAGGACAAGCAAATCACAAGTGTATGGATATTTGATAAGGATTTAATTGGTACCTTTTTAATGGGTCATTTAAGCCCAAAATCGTATAAATATGATCAAATATTGCCTCAAATCGGTTCTTTTTGTATTTAGGTACTTGGGACGAGAATTGTAGAAACCGGCGTGTTTTGGACTAAAATCGACAAGGAAAATGAAGAAAAACGATCAAGTCAATAATTTGTCAAGATGGAGACCTGACAGTGTCACAGTCCATAACCTGACGCCGTCACTTGTATTTGAAGACCCAAACTCAGTGCAATTTTATAACTTGACGGCTCAGAAGAATTAAAGCGTGACGGCCTCGAAGCATGCTTGACGGTGTCAGAACGGTGACTTGCACAAGACGAAACCCTAATCCACGGTGAGCTGACGGCGTCAGAATCTATAAGTTGACACCGTCAGAGTTCTAAAACTATATATATTTTCGAATGTTTTCATTGTAATATGTAACACTTTGGAGGACAAAACCCAAGATGATTTTGACAGCTTTTGAAAGGCTTTTCCAGCCTTTTTCATCCATGTTTTATTGAAGATAAGTTATTCGTTTAATCATTCAATATGTCTAGGTGTTGTTTGATTACATGTCTATCTTTTCTTTGCTTTAACATGCTAGCTTAAGTTTATTTGTGTTTGCTTAGATCTAGTGAAACCTAGTTATTGAATATTGATTTGTTGTCTCTTGTTTAGTTGATTGCCTCGCGTTAGGCTAAGAAAACTGGCTGACCTCTTATATGTAACTAGCTTGAACGTCTTAGAAAACGCAACCGTAGATTTCACTATTGTTTTTTCACATTGTATTTATTGCGTGAATTGCGGCTTGTAGATCCTAAAAAATTTAATAGACTTTAAATGATTTAGGGGAGACTAAGATTCATAGAGTTGGGGACTTCGGCACCTCCCCACGACCAATATTAAGGAATACAACACTTCAATTAAAACAAGGACGTGACAATTCAACAAATCAATAGGATATCACTAGGGAGTAATTAATTCTAAGTGAACACGTTTTCCCTATCATAAGAGTTACCACCAATTTACTTTTCCTTGTTATTAGATTAACTTTAGTTTTATAATTAGTTTTTGGGTTAGGTGTCACACCCCAAAAATGGCGCAGCGGAATGGCATTTACGGGGTATGACCTCATTGTCAAGAACACAAGGTGTCACAATAGAGAAACACTAAATGTAATACATAGAACGGATAATAGTCACAACTCCCACAAGGGATGAGTACAAATATTCAAAAAGCATGAGTCTCAAAGTTACACAACATCAAATTCAATATCAGAATGCAACTCCACGAGATGTAACCCGGGAGGGTCTTGATAAGTCTTGCTAAGTTCAGGCCAATAAATCAACCATTCATGGTTCCTCAGTCTAACACCTGAAAATGGATACTCGAAAACGTCAACATAAGGTTGGTGAGTCGTATTACACAACTGGGATGAGTACAAATATTCAAAACAGCATGAGTCTCAAAGTTACACAACATCACAATTCAATATCAGAATGCAACTCCACGAGATGTAACCCGGGAGGGTCTTGACTAAGTCTTGCTAAGTCAGGCCAATACTCAACCTTCTATGGTTCCTTCAGTCTTAACACCTGAAAATGGATACTCGAAAATGCCAACATAATGTTGGTGAGCTCGTAGGTTTAGATGTTGAACCACGAAGCTGTGAATAATGGTGTAGGACAATAGTGCAAATGAATACAAATTATGAGCACGTTATCCAAACAAAATAGTGTCGCGCTAACTGAACCTATCACAATGTCTCGCACATAAACAGTACACACAGAGGGGAGCTACCCCGATAGATCTATCATAATGCTTCGGCTCTCAAAGAGAGTTAACAGTTGCGCATTCATGTACACACAGTCAAAACATTTGTAGCACATAATCGCATCATCACACATATATGTCCAAAACATGAAAATGATGTATCACAGCATGAAAACAGTTAAAATATCATTTGAGTACCATTTTCCCCCAAGAAAAACATAATGAAAAAGGGGCTACGAGAACTCACCTCAGAAATAGTCGTCTGAAGTGAATAAATCAAGTAACAATATTGTACGGCACCGACACGTGACCTAGATTAGTAAGGTTTATTGTTAGTTCACAGTTCAAGTTCAAGAATTTCAATTGTTTTAAAGAGTTCATGTTGGTGTTACTGGTGTGGCAGCAATTAAGTAGAAACAATGTTTTTAACATTTGTAGGTATTGGCTCATTGGAGTGTACAGAGTAAGACTAGTAAACCTTTGAATTGACAGAGATCGGAAAACTACGCCCGAAGGAATACGACTATTGAATGTCAATGTGGACGACATACGAGAATATTGGCGTTAAGTGAATGTACTTGTGTATATATCTTTTCAAATACATACATATGGTCTTTGTGGAAAAATGTTAAGTTTGAAAAGGTTTCATCAATACATGATGAGTTGTAACTCATGTTGCGAGAAATTGTTGTTTTAACAAGTTTGAAGTTTAAAAGGAAATAATTTTTTCACATTTATTGACTTATATAAGTTTTGACATGACCGTTTCACGTTGTGAGCTATGAAAATAATTAGTTAGTTTATGGTTTCCAACTTAAATATTTGTTCGTGTGTGTATATATATATATATATATATATATATATATATATATATATATATATATATATATATATATATATATATATATATATATATATATATGTCGTCAATGGTGAAAATTCATGTTTTTCCATTTTAAATGTTTTCACGTCGTATATATACATATATAAATATCGTTTAAAAGTTAAGTGCTTGAAACTGAGTGTATCGCAAATGTTCTTGTTTAAAAAAAATAAACTCATGTCGTGTTTAAATTTTATTCGTAAGACATGTATAAATCATTTAGTCGCTATATGGTTAGGACAAATTGTGATATATATATATTCCTCCTCTCGTCGAGTTCTTTTAAATATGTGGTCGACATGTATATTTTAAATGTCCACGTAACAAACAAATTTTTATCGAGTTATAATAGATGTTATTTGTGGGTCGAGGAGGGGGAAGGGGTTGCGGCCCACACAACACAGTGAACCAGACTAGATATAATCACTTTTACTTGGGCTTCTAGTTGTGAAATGGCCAGCGGCCTGTTAAGGAACAAGAATGGATCCGAAAAATATAACAACCCAAGTTTGGTTGATGGGCTTCGGCCCAGACACTAAATTGTACAGACTTTTGTTTTGTGAAATGTAAGCCCAACTCCTTTTGTTTCATTTTTTTTTACGCTGGAAACCAAATCCAGTAGACAAAAATGGTTTTGGCACTTAGGAATATATACATATATTCTACTGCCTTGAATTTCAAGTAGATTTTGGCGAGTGACGAGGCTCGAAACAAGGTTTTGACGAAAAATTTTGAGTCACTTGAGTGCGCGATACTTGGTCTCATGTTCATTGTGGAACCAAACACCCAAGAATGGTGTTGCAATCGACTCGTAATGTCGACTCAACACAAGTGTTAACCAACTTTTGAGATAGCTCTTGGCTGTGACACAACTCTTAAGCCATGACATGTCATTCCCACCTAGAACTTCTAGTTCAAGGTCGCTTAACTCATGACTTACAAGAAATACATTGGAGTGGAATAGAACTTGGAATACTTCACATTGTTTATGTGGCTTTGCTAGAATTTGAGTTGAGTATTACTCGACCCAACTACAAACACCATTACAAACATGAGTTCAAGCATGTTCTTTGAAATCGAACAAAACAAAAAGAACCTAGGACTTATGAATGCTCACAAATTCGTTTTAAAGTTTGACATTTCTTTTTAGACATATCCACAAACACCTCGCGAGCATAACTCAAGACCAATGATTTTGACTAGTGTGATTCTTAACCAAAATCTACACCATTCGAGCAACACAAAATAACCACATTAGCATGTGTTAGAAATGAAGCTGGGTGATATTTACGTGAATTGGAAGTAGACAACTAGATTGCATAAAGTGCAAGGACTATTAATGTAATATTGTCATAGTTGTCTTGATTGGCATTTAAATACCCCACAAGTCTTCACAGGACTCGCTGTGCCATCTATTGGGCACGAAGATGTCATTTTCAAGATAGGATTTTTGGTTGTAAATCAATGTGAGTAGCCCTACTTTCCCCACTTTCAGCTATCCTTTTTCTGCCTTCCACTTTCGAGAGCTAGACCAGACTTCCTTATCTGGCTTCCAGTCTACTAAGGGCAGCTGGCTCAGACACTGGCTTTGAGTTCGGACTTACTTCTTTCTATGACCAGATCAGGAGCTGCATGATCCGATGAGCTATCAGCTGAGAGACTGGCTTCTCGGTTGTTAGTAACGACTCAGACAGAGCAGCTTATCTCAAAGCACCACTCCTGCAAGACCAGATTGGTGGGCAGAAGAAGCATGGAAAAACCTCTTCCTTCGACGAGAGTATAGCAATCGCGCTTAAAGTATAAATGAAAGGAGTGAAACAAAGTGTCGCTTCAGGAAACATGGGTATTGAAAATCTTAAAAAGCCATAGGTTCCCAATTTTAAAAGAATTCCCGCCAAGATGACGGATCCTGCCGTAGGTGCCTCTACATGAGCTTCGGGTAACCAAATATGAACTGGTACCATAGGCACTTTGACGGCGAAAGAGGCGAAAAAAGCAATCCATAGAAAGATTTGGCGCCGCTCACTAAATTCTGTGGTTAATAAAATTTGTAAATCGGTGGTTCCTGTTTGGAAAAGAATCAACAGAATAGCTAATAGCATAAAAACAGATCCAAGTACCCCACAAGTCTTCACTTGTGGGGTGTGGCTGTGAAACATTCAACAAAGAAATAAGATCCAGTTTTCACTCCACCTTCTCTCTTCTCTCTCTCACTAAAACCAAACATGAATATCATCTTCTTTCATGAGCCTCGACCTCCAGAAGGTCTTAAAAGCCGATTCTTGGTCTTTACAATTGGTATCATGAGCTAACCGGGGGCGAATCGTGGTGTGTTTAAGGTAAAAATGTGATTTTTTGGTGTGTTCTTGCTCGTTACTGTTCATCAGTAGCAGTTTTGGATGTTTTTGTGTTCGATTTATGTTTAAAAGAACCCAAATGTTGCGTTTTTGTTTCATAAAAACGTGACCCTTTTGGTGTTTATCTTGAAATCGTACACAAAATAAAGATCAAAGGTTGTGTTGGTTTGTGGTTTTGTGACTGACCTATGAGCTTGTGGGTATCCTTTCACTCGAATTTAGTTCTTGTGGTTTGGATCTGGGTTTGTTTTTACCCTCTTTGATCACATAGAATCATAACAAATTTTGTATAGAATTTGTTTATGATTATTTTAGTATAAAAGAGGTGAATTATTGAGTTGGTATAAGTCAGGGAAAGCAAGTAAAAAGTTGTCAGGGAAGATAAGGTTGCAAGTGGAAGAAAGTCAAAAAGTTGGTGGGAATCTGCGTCTTATCGCAATTGGCATCACCAGGCGTTTTATCGCATTTGACAACTTCTATCGCGATTGAGATTCTATCGCAGTTCAGCATCTATCGCGATTCATATCTTATCGCGTTTCAGACCTTATCGCAATTGGCCACGCTATCGCACTTGGCCTATCGCACTTGGCCTATCGCAATTGATCTCTGGTCAGGCTTATCGCGATTCAGGCTTATCGCAGTTCATCAGACTTATCGCACTTCAGTTCAGAACTTAAGCTTTGTCCGAGAACTTTGTACCAAATGCGATATCGGACGACACTACACTCCAGTTTTCAGGAGACTAAACGGACAATTTTTACGCAAGATTCAAATTCTGGTTCAAGAGTGAAAACTTTGGCCCAAAATTCAAATTTTTTGGCCAAAATTCGAATTTTTCGGGGAATTTTTGGCGTAAAAATTGTAAAACTCAAATTTTCCCAGCATCATTAGAATGTCATTTTATGGCATATTTCACACCAAAATCACAAATAATATTTTTGGCCTACACCGTCAACATCACCACGTATAGCCGAAAAGATCCTGAACAAGAATCGCAATCAAATGACAATGGCTATATTATCAACTGTGACTACAGGGATGATTCGTTATTACTTATTTGAAGTTGAAGTGGAATATCATGGGTACGTGTACTTAGTATCTTGAAGATATCGGGGTTGGTTGGATGCATGACTCTTCGAGATCCTTGTTTGAGCATTTATATAATAGTGATTAAGTCTTGGGTTATCTAGTTTTCATAGGTCAAGGGGAGGATGGACGAAGACCTAGTTAACTATCACTTAAAGGAGATACGTTGTAGTACTCAGTGTCACACAAAGATGTGGATAATTCAAGAGAGGTTCATATACAGTCAAGGAAGGATGGATGGGTAAATGAAACGACCTATATGCTTTAAGGAGTTACGTTGTAGTGCTCAGTGTAGGTTCTTAGTCACACGATCGTGCAAATTTAAGTCACAAGTCTGGGTTATTTTACTTCAGTCTCAAGTTCGTCATAGTGGGTTTATCCATCAGCAGTCACTACCAAAAGCCGTTGTTTTGATACAAGAGGTTTGAGAAGAGATTGATCTGAAGAGAATTGAAGAGAGAATAGTTATCGACATCCACTCATGGGGTATTGATTTGTATGTTGCTTCTAGTTGATATGTCTATGTACACATATGTAGGATGAGTCTGAAAGATCGTCATCATCCTGGAGGGAGAAATGTATGAAATGTGTACATCGAGGCTGTTTATGATGAACTGGAAGCATTCTAAGTGAGCTGAAGATGTCGATATGATGCTCCCCAAAGAAACCTGTGAAGAAGTTACAAGTCATCAGTCTATAATCCATTTTCCGTTGTGCAAGAGACTGAAGACAATTTGGCAAGATTTCAGAGAAACTTCTTCTACAAGCATCAAAGCTATATCAAACGGGTTGTCAATTTGGGAGGGAGCATGTAAAAGAAAATGCCTCACTAATTGGGAGGGAGTAATAACCCAATTAGGTCATTACAGTGATTCTGCAAGTAAGTCAAGCAAGCTGAGAAAGATACGAGAAGATCAAGAGCTGTGAAGACATCCTCAAAAGGAGACTGCTCTACTTCAGCATTGCTTTTATCATTGTTATGTAATTGTTAGGAATCATTGTAACCAATTCACGTATATCTCCAGCTGGAGGGAGATTGTTAGAAATGAAGCTGGGTGATATTTACGTGAATTGGAAGTAGACAACTAGATTGCATAAAGTGCAAGGACTATTAATGTAATATTGTCATAGTTGTCTTGATTGGCATTTAAATACCCTACAAGTCTTCACTTGTGGGGTGTGGCTGTGAAACATTCAACAAAGAAATAAGATCCGGTTTTCACTCCACCTTCTCTCTTCTCTCTCTCACTAAAACCAAACATGAATATCATCTTCTTTCATGAACCTCGACCTCCAGAAGGTCTTAAAAGCCGATTCTTGGTCTTTACAGCATGTTTGGGACAAACTCAAACCAATCTAAGACTAATCTACCCAACGACAAACTTCAAGATTTTGAGCCAACAACTAGTTTCTAAAGTCATTTTAAGCCACACCACAACCAACATAAATTGACATATATACCGATAATCCAAAAAGCATAAAAATCACAAGAATAAATATCAATTCGAATGGGTATAACAGGAAACAAAAATCACAAGATTTATACACCATTCGATAGTTTTAAAAGAGAACACAAGAATTACAAGATTGAGTTTTAAAAAACCTTACAAAGGACTGATGTTAGATCGATTTCAGGAGTCACCCAAGAAAGCCCACTCGATTCCAAGCTAGCCACACCCTTCCTTCTCTCCTTGATTCACTCGACCGAGACTTTGTTTAAAGTGAGATTGGTGATCTTGGTGTAACATAGCCTCTCTTGGAACCGAGTTTCTTAAAAGGTAATCCATGGCAAACTCTTGACTCACTTTCAATCTAACAAGGATAAAGTTTTACCATTTTTGGTTACCTCTCCTATCCATGCCTCGAACTCGATAATATTCGACCCCTGTGGAGCGGGTTTGGGTCTCGATGAAGCTTGGGAAAGTAAGAAAAGTGCTACAGGGTATCTATCGATGGTGATGGAAGATAGTAATTATGGTAGAGAATATTGTTTGCGTGTGGTGATGATCGAATAGGAGGAAGGAAATCAGGGAAAAGAGAAGTAGGTATCACATGTGTTGACCCAAAAAAAAAGAGTGGTTATTTATTTGTTTTGATTTTTATAGTGTATTGTGTATACACCTTGTTCCGTTTAGTTAAGGTTAAATTGTGGTAACTCGGTTTCAAGTAAACGTGAAAAATGTAATTCTGGAGTCGTTTTTAAAAAACTGACATCAAGTAAAATTTATTGATCTCCGAAAATGAATTAAAATTTGAACCATTACTAATGTGGTGTCGGTACGCGTGTGGTATCGTTCTCTCAATTCATGCAGTTTAGTTATAATTTATACGAAAGAGAAATATGTAACTTCTAAAATAAATTATTTTCAGTTTCAAATGTTGAGTAAAGACCTGAAAAATTCGTGGTTGCTACAGTCTACCCTCGTTAACAGAATTTTATCCTCAAAATTCAACTAGTACCATTGTCAAACAGGTGTGGGTATTTATGTCTCATCTAATCCTCACGTTCCCAAGTAAACTCGGGTCCACGCTTTGAGTCCCAACGGACTTTAACTATTGGTATCTTGCTACGTTTTAACTTCTTGACCTCACGCTCTAAAATCTCAACCGGTTTCTCTACAAAGTGCAACTTAGGGTCTATCTGAATCTCTTCCAAGGGTATGTGTAAGGTCTGATCAGCAAGACACTTCTTAAGGTTTGACACGTGAAACGTGTCATGAACGTCACTCAGCTCTTGTGGTAGTCTTAGTCGGTAAGCTATCGGATCGATTCTCTCAGTGATCTCAAAAGGTCCTACATATCTAGGCGCTAACTTGCCCTTCATTCCAAAACGTGCAACACCTTTCCAAGGTGACACCTTGAGTAACACATGATCATCAACATTGAATTCTAGGGGTCTCCGTCGGTTGTCAGCATAGCTCTTCTGGCGGTCTCGAGCCACCTTGAGTCTATCCTTGATCTGAATGATCTTCTCAGTGGTTTCTAACACTATTTCAGGTCCTATCATTTGACTCTCTCCAGCTTCCGCCTACCCAATAGGTGAACGACACTTTCTCCCATAAAGTGTTTTGAATGGTGCCATATCTATCCTGGTATGGTAGCTGTTGTTATAGGAGAACTCGGCTAATGGAAGATGGGTATCCCAATTACCACCGAAGTCTATGGCACACACCCTGAGCATGTCCTCTAAGGTCTGTATGGTACGCTCGCTCTGACCATCGGTCTGCGGGTGATAAGCCGTACTCATATCTAAGTGTGTTCCCAGGGAACTTTGCAATAATTGCCAAAAGTTTGACGTAAAATGATTGTTACGATCAGATATGATCTATATAGGCACGCCATGTCTCACCACTATCTCCTTGATGTAAAGTCTAGCCAATTTGTCCATTGTATAATCTTCTCGGATAGGTATGAAGTGTGCAGACTTAGTCAACCTATCTACGATAACCCAGATCATATCGTGTCCACTACTAGTCCTAGGAAACTTTGTAATAAAGTCCATGGTTATCCTTTCCCACTTCCACTCGGGAATCTCCGGTTGCTGTAATAAACCAGATGGTCTCTGATGTTCAGCTTTCGCTTTAGAGCAAGTTAAACACTTGCTAACGTAGACAGCTATGTCCTTCTTCATCCCAGGCCACCAGTACAAATTCCTCAGGTCGTAGTACATCTTATCTGCTCCTGGATGAACAGAGTACCTCGTTGTATGTGCTTCGTCCATGACTAGGGTTCTTACGTTACCAGCTAACGGTACCCAAATTCGGTCTACAAAGTACAGTCCACCATCGTCCTTTTTCTCTAGTTGCTTATCTAAGCCTCGCAACTTCTCCGTGGGTGCATCCATGTTCATAGATGCCTCTCTCTGAGCCGCTAGTATCTTATCCTTGATACTCGACTGTATAGTTATACTCATGGCTTTCACTTTTCTAAGCTTGAGTCTTTCCTTCCTACTCAAAGCATCAGCTACTATGTTCGCCTTACCTGGGTGGTAGCGAATCTCACAGTCATAATCGCTAAAGAGCTTAATCCATCTCCTCTAGCGCATATTCAACTCTTTTTTATTGAAGATGTGTTGGAGACTTTTGTGATCAGTATAGATAATACTTTTCGTCCCATACAAGTAATGTCTCCATATCTTAAGAGTGAATACTACAGCGCCTAACTCCAGATCATGGGTGGTATAGTTCTTCTCATGAACTTTCAGTAGCCAAGAGGCATAGGCAATCACCTTTCCTCTTTGCATTAACACGCACCCAAGGCCTTGACATGACGCGTCACAATATACTATGAAATCTTTGGGTCCATCGGGGAGGGCTTGGATTGGTGCATTACACAGATTGTCTTTCAACGTCTGAAAGGCACTCTCCTGTGCTTCGCCCCAATCGTATTTCTTGTTCTTTTGAGTAAGTGCGGTAAGAGGTTTGGCAATATTGGAGAAGTTCGCGATGAACTATCGATAGTAACCTGCCACTCCTAGGAATGAGCGGACTTCTGATGGTATTTTAGGAGCTTCCCAATTCTTCACTGCTTCCATCTTGCTGGGGTCCACATGAATGCCATCTTTGTTAACCACGTGTCCAAGGAATTGGACCTCTTGTAGCCAGAACTCGTACTTTGAGAACTTAACGTACAATTTCTCCTTCTTGAGTAACTCTAGGATTAGCTTCAAATGCATTTCATGCTCCTCTTTTGTCTTGGACTAGATCAGAATGTCATCGATAAACACGATAACAAATTTATCCAAATATGGCATGCATACTCGGTTCATCAAGTCCATAAAAACCGCAGGCACGTTTGTTAGCCCAAAAGGCATAATTGTGAACTCGAAATGACTGTATCAAGTCCTTAACGCGGTTTTTGGAATGTCATCTTCGTGCACTCGCAACTGATGGTAACTGGAACGAAGATCTATCTTGGAGAAGTATCGTGAGCCTTGCAGTTGATCGAATAAGTCATCGATTCTTGGGAGAGGGTAGTGGTTCTTAATGGCCAACTTGTTCAATTCCCGGTAGTCGATACACATCCGAAAGGAATCATCCTTCTTTTTGACGAACAATACCGGTGCTCCCCATGGTGAAGAACTAGGTCGGATGAAACCTTTGTCTTGGAGTTCCTTGAGTTGATCAGACAATTCCTCCATTTCAGTAGGTGCCAAACGGTAGGGAGACTTTGCCACCGGCATTGCTCCAGGAATTAGGTCTATTCTAAACTCGACCTCTCGCGTAGGAGGTAATTCGGATAAGTCATCGGGAAACACCTCTGGAAAGTTTCGAACGACCGGAATATCTTCCAGTTTTTGCTCGTCTACTTTCATGCTCATGAGGTGCCTTGCTTTTTCTTCAGGTTGTTCTCCATAGACCTTAAGTAACTCGCCGTTTGGTAGTGGTACTCGGACCATCTTTTCATGACACACTATTTCCGCCTTATGCTTAGACAACCAGTCCATCCTCACAATCACGTCGAAGCTTCTGTTTTCGAATGGTATTAAGTCGATGCTAAAGGTGTAGCCTTCTAACTCGAGTTTTCAACCGCGAATGATCTTATTTGTTTCTACCCTTTGACCATTTGCTATTTCAATTTCGTAACTAAAGTCTAGTCTACTGGGTTCTATATTTAACAGGGGCATGAATTTAGTGGAGACAAAACTATAATCGGCACCAAAATCAAATAGCACAGTAGCATAGTGGTCATTTAAAGAGAACGTATCCGTCACGATGTTCAGGTCCTGACGTCCTTCTTCAGCGTTCATCACAAATACCCGACCACGAGCTGGGTTGCCATTGTTCCCACGGTTTGCATTGTTTACATGGTTAGCATTGTTTCCACCAATTGCTACAGCTTAATTCTGGTTGTTTTGTGCTTGTCCCCGTGTCCTATTCAACCTAGGGTACGTATTCCAAAGATAATTCGGGTTTCCACACTCGTAGCATGCTCTTGGGTTAACAGCATTCATTGGTGTCACTTGCTTTGTTGCTGCCCGACAATCTTTTGCTACGTGACCACCTTTTTTGCAATTGAAACACACTCGGCATGGCGTAGTCTCCGGATGGTGGTAGTTACATTTGGCACACATAGGGTAAGGGCCTACATAACCTTTCTTGTCCGTGGTTGTTGCCACGAATCCTTTTCCCCATTTTGCCTTCTTATTGTCACTCTTTTCACATCCCTGTTTACTTGGCTCGCTCACGGCCTTCCTTTTATCCCTACTTTTGGTCAACATGTCACACCTGACTATTTCGTCTGTTAAGGTTGCAGCTTTCAGTATCGCACTCTGAATAGTAGGAGGCTCAGTCGCTCTCACCATCCCGCGAATCTCGGGGACCAAACCATAGATGTACCTATCGATTCTCTTGGATTCAGGAGTGACCATGTGAGGAACCAATCTAGCAAGCTCATGGAATCAATCTGTATAAGCCGCGTGACTAGCACCTACCATAGCATGGTTGTAGAACTCATGCTCTAGTTTCTGCATCTCGTTGTTTGGGCAATACTCCTCCCTCAGTAATGCCTTAAGGTCATCCCAACTCATTCCCATGGCAGCTTCTCTTCCTTTGGCCTGGATTTGTGTGTTCCACCAGGTCAGAGCCTTTCCTGTCAACGAGCTTGCAGCGTACTTCACCCTCTGGTGAGCTGCACACTCGCTTATGTCCATCACTGCCTCTATCTTGTGTACACCAATCCTCCTCCATTGCCATCAAAGTCCACTAGTTTGCATGCCATAAACTCCTTGTACGAACATCCCTTGCCACCATTGTTGTTGTTGCCATTATTGTTGTGGTCACTACCAACGCCATTGTCTGCATGGTCATTCCCACTTCCGTTGTTTCCTAGGTTACTGATGTGATCGCCAACTTGGGTGACAAGAGTGGGTAGCAATGCTTGTAGTTGCTCGGCGATCATGGCAGAAAGGTCAGGATTCATATTGTCGTTGGCGTTGTTCACAGTGTTGTGACCACCTGCTCTACCTCCTTGCTCACCAGTCCTTCCACCCCTCGTTGGTGGAACACCTCGGTTAACTCGAGTCGGCCTTTTTGGAGGCATGATTCTACAAAGTAGGACATTGGTAAACATTAGATAGAAGATAGGTAGGATAGGTCGGTATACGTGTCATGCTACTACGCTTAACTTCCTATCTGACAATCCATAAATTTGATAAGTCCATGCCGCATCATGTTATCGTAAAAATGTTGGTCAGGCATTTTTAGGATAGCATCATGTTGCATTTACTTATCATTATCACTTCGTGTCACATTGTCGAACACGTAGTTCCTATAATGCAAACTATATGAGGATTCTTAGGTTATAGTCTAGGTTAAACCACCTAATTCTCTATAACCAAGGCTCTGATGCCAATCTGTCACACCCCAAAAATGGCGCAGCGGAATGGCATTTACGGGGTATGACCTCACTGTAAAGAACACAAGGTGTCACAATAGATAAACACTAAATGTAATACATAGAACGGATAATAGTCACAACTCCCACAACCGGGATGAGTATAAATATTCAAAACAGCATGAGTCTCAAAGTTACACAACATCACTAATCAATATCAGAATGCAACTCCATGAGATGTAACCCGGGAGGGTCTTGAATAAGTCTTCCTAAGTCAGGCTAATACTCAACCTTCTATGGTTCCTTCAGTCTTAACATCTGAAAATGGATACTCAAAAACGTCAACATAATGTTGGTGAGCTCGTAGGTTTAGATGTCAAACCACGAAGCTGTGAATAATGGTGTAGGACAATAGTGCAAATGAATACAAATTATGAGCACGTTATCCAAACAAAATAGTGCCACGCTAACTGAACCTATCACAATGTCTCACACATAAACAGTACACACAGAGGGTAGCTACCCCGATAGATCTATCATAATGCTTTGGCTCTCAAAGAGAGTTAACAGTTGCGCATTCATGTACACACAGTCAAAACATTTGTAGCACATAATCGCATCATCACACATATATGTCCAAAACATGAAAACGATGTATCACAGCATGAAAACAGTTAAAATATCATTTGAGTACCATTTTCCCCCAAGGAAAACATAATGAAAAAGGGGCTACGAGAACTCACCTCAGAAATAGTCATCTAAAGTGAATAAATCAAGTAACAATAGTGTACGGCACCAACACGCGAACTAGATTAGTAAGGTTTATTGTTAGTTCACAATTCAAGTTCAAGAATTTCAATTGTTTTAAAGAGTTCATGCTGGTGTTGCTGGTGTAGCAGCATTTAAGTCGAAACAATGTTTTTAACATTTGTAGGTATTGGCTCATTGGAATGTACAAGCGTACAAAAGAGTAAGACTATTGAATGTCAACGTGGATGACATACGAGAATGTTGGCGTTAAGTGAATGTACTTGTGTATATATCTTTTCAAATATATACGTATGGTCTTTGTGGAAAAATGTTAAGTTTGAAAAGGTTTCATCAATACATGATGAGTTGTAACTCATGTTGCCAGAAATCGTTGTTTTAACAAGTTTGAAGTTTAAAAGGAAATAATTGTTTCACATTTATTGACTTATATAAGTTTTGACAAGACCGTTTCAAGTTTTGAGCTATGAAAATATTTAGTTTGTTTATGGTTTCCAACTTAAATATTTGTTCGTGTATAGTCATATATATATATATATATATATATATATATATATATATATATATATATATATATATATATATATATATATATGTCGTCAATGGTGAAAATTCATGTTTTTTTTCCATTTTAAATGTTTTCACGTCGTATATATACATATATAAATATTTTAAAAGTAAGTATATATATATATATATAATATATATATATATATATATATATATATATATATATATATATATATATATGTCGTCAATGGTGAAAATTCATGTTTTTCCATTTTAAATGTTTTCACGTCGTATATATACATATATAAATATCGTTTAAAAGTTAAGTGCTTGAAACCGAGTGTATCGCAAATGTTCTTGTTTAAAAAAAATATATAAACTCATGTCGTGTTTAAATTTTATTCGTAAGACATGTATAAATCATTTAGTCGCTATATGGTTAGGACAAATTGTGATTTATGTATTCCTCCTCTCGTCGAGTTCTTTTAAATATGTGGTCGGCATGTATATTTTAAATGTCCACGTGACCAACAAATTTTTTTTGAGTTATAATAGATGTTATTTGTGGGTCGAGGAGGGGGAACGGGTTGCGGCCCACACAGCACAGTTAACCAGACTAGATATAATCACTTTTAATTGGGCTTCTAGTTGTGAAATGGCCAGCGGCCTGTTAAGAAACAAGAATGGATCCGAAAAATATAATAACCCAAGTTTGGTTGATAGGCTTCGGCCCAGACACTAAATTGTACAGAATTTTGTTTTGTGAAATGTAAGCCCAACTCCTTTTGTTTCCTTTTTTTTTCCTTTTTTTTATGCTGGAAACCAAATCCAGTAAACAAAAATGGTTTTAGCACTTAGGAATATATACATATATTCTACTACCTTGAATTTTGAGTAGATTTTGGCGAGTGACGAGGCTCGAAACATGGTTTTACAAAAAGTTTGAGTCACTTGAGTGGGCGAGACTTGGTCTCGTGTTCATTGTGGAACCAAATACCCAAGAATGGTGTTGCAATCGACTCGTAATGTCGACTCAACACAAGTGTTAACCAACTTTTGAGATAGCTCTTGGCTGTGACACAACTCTTAAGCCATGACATGTCATTCCCGCCTAGAACTTCTAGTTCAAGGTCGCTTAACTCATGACTTACAAGCAATACATTGGAGTGTAATAGAACTTGGAATACTTCACGTTGTTTATGTGGCTTTGCTAGAATTTGAGTTGAGTACTACTCGACCCAACTACAAACACCATTACAAACATGAGTTCAAGCATGTTCTTTGAAATCAAACAAAACAACAAGAACATAGGACTTATGAACGCTCACAAATTCATTTTAAAGTTCGACATTTCTTTTTAGACATATCCACAAACACCTCGCGAGCATAACTCTAGACCAAAGATTTTGACTAGTGTGATTCTTAACCAAAATCCACACCATTCGAGCAACACAAAATAACCACATTAGCATGTTTGGGACAAACTCAAACAAATCTAAGACTAATTTACCCAATGACAAACTTCAAGATTTTGAGCCAACAACTAGTTTCTAAAGTCATTTTTAAGCCACACCACAACCAACATAAATCGACATATATACTGATAATCCAAAAAGCATAAAAATCACAAGAATAAATATCAATTCGAATGGGTCTAACAGGAAACAAAAATCATAAGATTTATACACCATTCGATAGTTTTAAAAGAGAACACAAGAATTACAAGATTGAGTTTTAAAAAACCTTACAAAGGACTGATGTTAGATCGATTTCAGGAGTCACCCAAGAAAGCCCACTCGATTCGAAGCTAGCCACACCCTTCCTTCTCTCCTTGATTCACTCGACTGAGACTTTGTTTAAAGTGAGATTGGTGATCTTGGTATGACATAGCCTCTCCTGGAACCGAGTTTCTTAAAGGGTAATCCATGGTAAACTCTTGACTCACTTTCGATCTAACAAGGATAAAGTTTTACCATTTTTGGTTACCTCTCCTATCCATGCCTCGAACTCGATAATATTCGACCCCTGTGGAGCGAGTTTAGGTCTCGATGAAGCTTGGGAAGGTAAGAAAAGTGCTACAGGGTATCTATCGATGGTGATGGAAGATAGGAATTATGGCAGAGAATATTATTTGCGTGTGGTGATGATCGAATAGGAGGAAGGAGATCAGGGAAAAAAGAAGTAGGTATCACATGTGTTGACCGAAAAAAAAAGAGTGGTTATTTATTTGTTTTGAATTTTATAGTGTATTGTGTATACCCCGTGTTCCGTTTAGTTGAGGTTAAATTGTGGTAACTCGGTTTCACGTAAACGTGAAAAATGTAATTCTGGAGTCGTTTTTATAAAACTGACATCAAGTAAAATTTATTGATCTCCGAAAATGAATCAAAATTTGAACCATTACTAATGTGGTTTCGGTACGCGTGTGGTATTGTTCTCTCAATTCATGCAGTTTAGTTATAAGTTATACGCAAGAGAAATATGTCACTTCTAAAATAAATTATTTTGAGTTTCAAATGTTGAGTAAAGACCTGGAAAATTCGTGGTTGCTACATTAGGTGATTAGCAACTAATTCCGCCCCCTCCTTCAAAACCGAGACTTTTACTTGCTTTCATAAAATATAAAAATATAAAAAGAATCATCCCTCACCTCTAGACCTATCTCGTCATACATCTTGACCTTTCCACAACTATTGCGAGACTATTCCCCTAGAGAACGATCAATCCCCCAGACTTACATATACTACACTACAACGGTTAGGTACACTGCCTAGAGGATTGTAAAACCTTTTGCGAGGTTCAAAAATCCCGCATCACTATCCTAAGGTGATTTGGTATAATCATGTTTGGTATACTCAATGTATTCCCAAACATGCTTTTATACTTTGGGTTGCCATTCAAGGTAGGCTGAAAACTAAGGATAGGATTGCAAAATGGTTTACTATCCAAGATCAGGTTTTTCATTTGTGTAAAGCTAATGATGAGACCCATAATCACTTATTTTTTTCTTGCCCTTATTCTAAGAGATTATGGGAAAGATTAAAGCCTTTAGCATGTTTGGAGGATATAAGTAATGACTGGCCTTATGTTATCTCTGGTATTATGAATAAACCTGCTAGAAATAGAATATGGAGTATTATTCATAGATTGGTGCTTGGTGTTGCTGTTTACTTTATTTGGCAGGAAAGAAATGTTAAGAGAACTCAATTTATTGAAAGATCTGTTGATTGTCTTTTCAAGATAATTGTGGATATTGTGAGATTAAAGTTAATGGCTATCTATGAAGTTCACAACTGATGTTGCTAAGGCAGCTGGTATGTGGAAATTTCAAGTTAGCAAGGAGGATTACTACGGAAGAATGGTAAAGGATTTATATGGTGATTGATCATATTGTTACTTATTCTTGGTTGTTGTGCTTGATATCTTTTGATTATGCCTATGGTGAGAAGTAAGGATGCTATGATGATCTTCTAGTATTTGGTATTTCTGAGGTTATCTAGACTGTGGGTGATGATAATGACTGATGAAAGAGACTGGTTGATTTTCATGTGTGTGGTCTCTGCCTGATCTTTATTATGAGGTATTATGTATGGAAGATGCACTCTTTTTGTCCTTTTCAAGGTTTTTACCATCCTGGGTTTTACTTGGCAAAAGGTTTTTAAGGAGGCATTTCCATCAAATTATGGGCAATGGATTGTTTGTATATGCTGTTGAAGGTTCCTGGTTGGAGTTTTGGTGATTGCTGGTTGAAGTATGGCTGTTGATGTTTGCTTTCGATTGGTTATTTAGCTACTAGTTTATATCTTCTATTGTATTTACAAGAGTGTGCTTTCTGTGCAGTATAGTATATGGTGATGTTTCAAAGGAATGCTGATTGGTCTCAGTGTTTCATTTGATGTATTCAGAGTAAACTTTGTTGTGCAGTTGGGCTATGTTTTCTTGTAGTTTTATTATTGTATTGTTAGTTTTGTTGGAGCTTGGGGATTGTCCAATGCCATTTAGTTTGTTAGGGTACAAGGAGTGGAGCTTCGGGCTTTGGATGCGAGCTCGCGAGTTCAAACGGAACACCGCTGCCGATGCAGCGGGTTGGCCTTGCGGGTTGAGTTTGCGAGTTTTGAACTCGCTGCGTGAAAGCTAAATATCAACGGTATTGTGACTGTTTAAGGGGCTTTTTTGAAATATGTTTGTACCATGGTTCCTACGTCTAGCTTCTGCTATGGAGTTGTTTCAAGAAAGAAGATGATATGGTTTGTTTTTGTTTTTGCTTTTATTTCTCTCTCTACATGCATATGTATATGTACTTTTAATTTTACTTATTAATAAAATGTTTTTTTTTTTATATAATTGTTTAGTATTGGAAGGGTTAATGTTGCAAATTTATAAATTTGAAGGACAAATTATGAATATTTAAAAAAGGATTTGGGAGGATTGAGAATGATGGACGCCACTAAAAAAGGTTGAATAGAGGGTTGGAGGGTTGAAATGAGATGAAGGAATTTGATTGGGTAATTTTGGGAGGGTTGGAGGGTTGAAGTGTAATGACTCCCTCCACCCTTACCTTTGTGTAGAGTTAGGGAGTATCCTGATTCTTTGTTCACATTGGTACTAAGTCTTGTACTTTGCCTTTATTTGTCTCATTTCTTAATGAATTTACCTTTAGGAAAAAAATAGCTTCTTACTTGCTTATGAAAAACTTGTATTCTGCTTCTTACTTGTTTATGAAAAACTTGTATTCTGCTTCTAACTACTAGCTGAAAAATAGAAAATATTTGGATGTCAAAACTGGTTTTCTACTTAAAACAATTTTTTTTTTAAAGAAAAGAAAAAAAAAAGTTAAAAAAATAAGCAATGTCAAACATCCACTGAATGTGCATTCCACAACGTGATGGTTTGTACCACCAAGTTCTAAACAAAGGAGAAGGATAACCACGATGGACAGTGTGTAATACAAATAATGTGGTGACAGGCAACAACTCGTTGTGAGTTCTGCATTACACTTAGTCTAATGATTTACTGTACTATTAATCTTTTATCACAACATCAAACCAATTAACACAATTTGAACTAACTAATAAGACCATTAAGGATTTGCAAAAGCGAACATTCTTTCAAGGCACGAAATAATACTCTCGAGACGCGGCTTATGATCGACATATGCAGATGTGGCCAGAATACCCTGAGACTTGGGAGAAAATAGATACCTTTACGCGACATGGCTATGAGTAAACTTTTATCTTTGATGATTTGATATTTACGAATAAAAGTAAATTATGTAGCATGAAATGAACCTTTTTACAAGTTTATACTTTTGATTAAAATTCGATGACTAAAATATAATATTCCAACTTTTTTCTTCGTTACTAAGATGTATACTAAATTGTCGACCATAAGTTGTGACATTGACATAAAAAAAACACATGTATATACAACCATCT
Source organism: Artemisia tridentata subsp. tridentata (assembly GCA_021014915.2). Taxonomy (NCBI): domain Eukaryota; kingdom Viridiplantae; phylum Streptophyta; class Magnoliopsida; order Asterales; family Asteraceae; genus Artemisia; species Artemisia tridentata. Next base: position 234,453,834 of record CP139505.1, read on the forward strand.
ATGGTCACATATGCTTAGAGTGCGTTTGGTATGGGTATATGGGAATAAGATTATGAGTTTTATAGTGATTAAAAGTGTTTGTTTACTGTGCTCAGGAATGAAATGGGTATATCATAGCTATACGCTCATTGCCCACCAATTTGGTGTCTATGAAATCCATTCCGTGTGCCCATCTCTTTTCCACTGCAAAATTTAAATATTTATTACACTTTTGCATACTATATTTTCTCATACAAACATAAACAATCGTAATCATACACTTTTTCATATCCATTGTCATTCTCACATACCAAATATGATACCATTGTGATTCCTAGCAACAAACCAAATGACCCCTTAATCCTTTAATCACTTTAATCTACTATTCTACTGCAAGTATGTACAAGCAATTTTTAGGTTGAAAGTAGTGGTGGGTGAGCCACTCACCGTCACCTCAGCTTTTTCTTTCCTCTTACTTCCACTCACGTTCACTCACCATACATCCGCTTTGGTCACTATACCTCACCTTACATTAAAATACCCACTTTATACAAAATATACCCCACTAAATATTCCACACACACTCATAAAACAAATTAAAAAAAACATTACTTTTGAATTGGGCCTCACATAAACACTATGGCGAGTGACTCATGAAACAAGCTCATTTAGCCGTAACTTTATGTTATATGTTTTGGCTGGGTTGTGAGTAAGTAACTCACCAAAAGGTGAGTTGCTCCCCACTCCGTCCAGTCTTAGAGTGTCAAACTATTTGAGGCTCCTCAAATGCATTTCCTATACATGATTACATGAAATAACTCATTTGGCAAGAACCTAAACTATTGTTTTTCCCCATCAAGACTATTCACTTTTGTTGGAAAATTTAGTGAACTTGAGGGATTAGTTCACACCTGGTAATGGGTCAGGAGGTACGGAGTGTACACCCATCATGTCCCTGACTACCCTGACTCAAATATTGGTTAGGAGTAACTCATCAGAAGGTTTAATCCTTCACTGAGTTACTACTACTAGTACTAAGTTAGTACTACATGAGCAGAGTTAATACTACTAGTGCTTTGTTAGTACTGCTGGTACTAAGTTAGTACTACTAGAGCAAGTTACTAAGTTAGTACTGCTAGAACAAGTTACTAAGTTAGTACTGCTGGGATAAGTATGTAACCACTTTGACTTATTCAAGTGGCAGTTGAAACTGCCTTTATGACCACGTTTAATTGGTCATGTAACCACTATTGGCTATAATGGGGATAATTATGAGGTGATTAATGGGCCGATTAATCCTCTTAATTCCATTTGACTAGCTATGAGTATTCTCCTACAAATAGGAAGATCAAATCATGCATGAGTACTACGATAACAGAAAACAAAAACACCTGAAAGCAAAAGGGTTATTGATTTGTGCCTAATTCAATAACAAACATTTGGTCTTATCCCAAGTAGATATTCGTGATACCCAGGCAATAAGGTCGAATAGTTTACTTTGGAAAATGATAACACAATTCCAAGTGATATTCGGTAACCATTATCGGTACGTAGTTAGGTCATTGATTATCTTTAACCTGTTCTGGGCCAACCACCACCAACAATCAAAGTAAACTATTTTGTGATAATCAATGGTTGTTGCTGCTATGAAACGCATGGCTTCAAACTTTGCAAAGCTTGATAAGTTTGAAGGGGTGGACATCAGGAGAAGGCAGAAGAAGATGCACTTCTTTCTTTCAAGCATGAGTGTGGTGTATGTTCTGAGCACTCCTATTCCTAATGATGGTGATGATGCTACTGTGGAACAAATGAGGAAGAGCAACAAATGGGAGAATGATGATTACATTTGCAGAGGTTTAATCCTCAATGGTATGTCTGATTCTCTCTTTGATATTTATCACAATGTTGAATCTTCCAAAGAACTATGGGATTCCTTGGATGCATCAAGTAAGAAGTTTCTTGTAAGTAATTTCACAAATTACAAAATGACTGATTCAAGACCAGTTATGGAACAATACAATGAACTTCTTAGTATACGTGGAAGGTTTACACAACATAAAATGAACATGGACGAGGCTATTGCAGTCTTTTGTATCATTGACAAACTACCTCCTTCTTGGAAAGATTTCAAGCATACCTTGAAACACAAGAAGGAAGAACTGACTCTTGTTCAGTTGGGCAGTCATCTTTTTATTGAGGAATCTCTCAGGGTGCAGGATAATGACAAGCCAAATAGTAGCAATGCTACTGGTGCATCTGTTGTCAATATGGTAGATCATAACAACTCCACCAGGTACAATGACAGCAAGGGTAAACGTAAACATCATGATAACACAAGGGCTGACCCTAACAAGAAGGCAACACCTACTTGTTGGAAATGTGGCAAAACTGGTCACATTAAAAAGGATTGCAAAGGTTTTAAGGTTGGTGGTAAAGCCAATGGTTCAGGCACTAGTAGTTCAGGGAGTGGTGGTTCTGCCAACTCACTTAAAGGTCAGAATATGTTTAATAAATCCTTTCAGATTTATTATGTTACACATGTATCTGAATCTAGCTATGTGTAGGATGATGATGTTGCATGGTGGGTTGACACTTGAGCAACTGTTCATGTGTGCAAAGATAGACGCTGGTACAATACTTACAAGTCACTGAATGATGGTTCTATTCTTCACATGGGAAATGAGTCAACAGCCCTGGTGCATGGTCGTGGTTGTGTAGATCTTAGTTTTAGTTCTTGAAAGATTGTAACTATGTTTAATGTTATTCATGTTCATGATATAAGGAAAAACTTGGTTTCAAGTAGTGTTTTGAATAATCATGGATATAAACAAGTTATTGAATCTGATAAATTTATATTATCTAAACATGGTGTGCTTATTGGTTTTGGCTATTTGTGTAATCAAATGTTCAGACTTAATATTTTCACTGATATTGTTAATTCATCCTTTATGTTAACCTCTAAACTGAACGACTCTACCCTCTGGTATGCTAGACTTGGCCATGTACACTATAAAAGGATGCAAGATATGTCTAAGGATGGGTTAATCCCAGCATTTGACATGGATACTGAAAAGTGTAAGACTTGTCGGTTGACCAAAATAATTAAGAAACCTTTTCAAGGTGTAAAACGTGAGATTGAGCTCTTGGAGCTAATACACAGTGAGCTACGTGATTTGCATGCCACTCCCTCTTTGGGGAATAAGAAGTACTTTGTGATATTTATTGATGATGCATCTAGGTTTTGTTACGTCTATCTGTTACATACTAAAGATGAAGCATTAGATAAATTCAAAGTATTTAAAACTGAAGTTGAATTATAACTTGGGTCCCTGATCAAAAGATAAAGGACTGATAGGGGAGGTGATTACATGGATACTCTATATTTTCAGTCTGTTGGTATAATCCATGAAACGACTGCTCCTTATACTCCTCAGCAAAATAGTATCTCTGAAAGGAAAAACAGAGTGTTGAAGGAGATGGTTAATTCCATGTTGTCCTATTCAGGGCTAAGTCAAGGGTTCTGGGGTGAAGCTATGTTAACAGCTTGCTATTTATTGAATAGGGTTCCCAACAAAAGGAAAAAGGTTACCCCTTATGAACTCTGGACTAAAAAGAAACCCAACCTGAACTATCTCAGGGTCTGGGGTTGTAGGGCAGTTGTAAGACTCCCTGATCCAAAGCTAAAAACTTTAGGTGAAAGAGGCATTGAATGCATCTTTGTTGGATATGCTGAGCATTCTAAGGCATATAGGTTCTATGTTATTGAACCTAATGAATATGTTTCAATTAACTCAATAATTGATTCAAGGGATGCACACTTTGATGAGAATAGATTCTCATCAGTCCCTAGACCAAGTCAGAGGATTCCTAATGGAACTGATGACATTGGTGTATCAGAGGTCTCTGATGAGGTCGCTGATGAGGTTGTGGTTCAACAACCTGAACCTGAGCTCAGAAAGAGCAAAAGGATCAGGCCTCCTAAGTCCTTTGGACCTGAGTTTCAATTATACTTAATTGAAGGTACAAGAGATGAGGTCTCTGACCAACACTCCTATTGCTATAATGTTGAGGATTATCCCAAAACATTTGATGAAGCAATGAAGTCCCATGATGTTGCTTTTCTAGAAAGAAGCAATAAATGATGAGATGGACTCCATCATGGGCAAAGGAATTTTTTTCATCAAGGTTCTCCATGAAGGACATGGGGGAGGCTGACGTTATCTTTGGAATAAGGATAAAACATGAGAGTAAGGGAATTTCTATCACTCAGTCCCATTATATTGAGAAGGTACTGAGGAAATTCAACCACTCTGATTGTACTCCTATGAGTACTCCTATGGATACAACTGAGAAGCTAATGCCTAATACTGGTAAAGATGTATCTCAACTTGAGTATTCTAGGGTAATTGGTTGCCTGATGTATGCCATGACTTGTACCAGGCCTGATATTGCATTTGCAGTGGGAAAACTGAGCAGGTATACTAGTAATCCTACTGCTCATCACTGGCAAGCAGTTCAAAGGGTACTGAAGTATTTAAAGAATACTATGGATTATAGTCTCTCATATATTGGTTATCCTTCAGTATTAGAAGGATACACTGATGCAAGTTGGATTAGTAACACCGAAGACAATTCGTCTACCAGTGGCTGGGTATTCCTACTTGGTGGAGGTGCAATTTCTTGGGCATCCAAGAAGCAAACTTGCATCACCAGTTTAACAATGGAATCTGAATTTGTAGCTTTAGCAGCTGCTGATAAAGAAGCTAAATGGTTGAAAAACTTGCTTCTTGAGATTCCATTGTGGCCTAAACCTATAGCACCTATTTCTATCCGTTGTGATAGTGCTACTACATTGGCAAAGGCTTATAGCCATATGTACAATGGGAAGTCTAGACACTTAGGTGTCAGGCATAGCATGATTCGTGAGCTTATCATGAATGGGGTGGTATCTATAGAGTTTGTTAGATCTCAAAAAGACTTAGCTGCTCACTTGACGAAGGGATTGGCTAGAGACTTGGTTATAAAGTCTGCTAAAGGGATGGGTTTAAAGTCCAACTTAGTCACTGAATGCTAAGACACCCAACTCCCTCCTGAGGAAACTTGGGAGCTGAGTTCAATGTGGAAAGCTGAACATTCAGTGGACTGGAGCACATGTTTTACAATCATCCCAAGGTTGTGCTCTGAACCTGCTGGAAAGGAGGATGAAGTATTTACTTCTTAATGGTTAATTTCTTTAAAAAAGTGCTTGGAAAGAGCATGAATAAAGAGGAACCACCTATGTGAATGTTGAAGTTTTGCCGCTTCAGGGAGCTTAGGACTTTTGGCTCTTACAACATTTATGAATTGGATATGGACACATGGCTTGTAAAGTGTCAGGAGCATTTAAGTGTTTGAAAACTTGTGTGTATTTTATCTTCAGGTATTCAAATGGGTTGAAGGGTTCAATTCTTAGAACACCCTGATTCTCGAATATTTTTGAACGTGTAATGTACTAAGATGGAAATTCAATCCTTAGGATATTTTCGTTTATGCACTTGTTTTGTTTAATGTTTTATTTTCATACAAAGGAAGCGAACTAAATTTGGGGAGGATTGTAGGAAAATTTAGTGCACTTGATGGATCAGTTCACACCTGGTAATGGGTCAGGAGGTACGGAGTGTACACCCATCATGTCCCTGACTACCCTGACTCAATTAGTGGTTAGGAGTAACTCATCAGAAGGTTTAATCCTTCACTGAGTTACTACTACTAGTACTAAGTTAGTACTGCAAAATCAGAGTTAATACTGCTGGTACTTTGTTAGTACTGCTGAGTTAGTACTGCTAGTACTAAGTTAGTACTACTAGAGCAAGTTACTAAATTAGTACTGCTGAGATAAGTATGTAACTACTTTAACCTATTCAAGTGGTAGTTAAAACTGCCTTTATGACCACGTTTAATTGGTCATGTAACCACTATTGGCTATAATGGGGATAATTATGAGGCGATTAATTGGCCGATTAATCCTCTTAATTCCATTTGACTTGCTATGAGTATTCTCCTATAAATAGGAAGATCAAATCATGCATGAGTACTACGATAACAGAAAACAAAAACACTTGAAAGCAAAAGGGTTATTGATTTTTGCCTAATTCAATAACAAACATTTGGTCTTATCCCTAGTAGGTATTCGTGATACCCAGGCAATAGGGTCGAATAGTTTACTTTGGAAAGTGATAACACGATTCCAAGTGATATCCGGTAACCATTATTGGTACGTAGTTAGGTCATTGATTATCTTCACCCTGTTCTGGGCCAACCACCACCAACAATCAAAGTAAACTATTTTGTGATAATCAATTGTTGTTGCTGCTATGAAACACATGGCTTCAAACTTTGCCAAGCTTGATAAGTTTGAAGGGGTGGACTTCAGGAGATGGCAGAAGAAGATTCACTTCTTGCTTTCAAGCTTGAGTGTGGTGTATGTTCTGAGCACTCCTATTCCTGATGATGGTGATGATGCTACTTTGGAACAAATGAGGAAGAGGAGAAAATGGGATAATGATGATTACATTTGCAGAGGTTTAATCCTCAATGGTATGTTTGATTCTCTCTTTGATATTTATCAGAATGTTGAATCTTCCAAAGAACTATGGGATTCCTTGGATGCCAAATATATGGCTGAGGATGCATCAAGTAAGAAGTTTCTTGTAAGTAATTTCACAAATTACAAAATGACTAATTCAAGACCAGTTATGGAACAGTACAATGAACTTCTGGGTATACTTGGAAGGTTTACACAACATAAAATGAACATGGACAAGGCTATTTCAGTCTCTTGTATCATTGCAAACTACCTCCTTCTTGGAAAGATTTCAAGCATACCTTGAAACACAAGAAGGAATAACTGACTCTTGTTCAGTTGGGCAGTCATCTTCATATTGAGGAATCCCTCAAGGCGCAGGATAATGAAAAGCCAAAGAGTAGCAATGCTACTAGTGCATCTGTTGTCAATAGGATGGAACATAACAACTCCACCAGGTACAATGACAACAAGGGTAAACGTAAACATCATGATAACACAAGGGCTGACTCTAACAAGAAGGCAACACCTACTTGTTGGAAATGTGGCAAAACTGGTCACATTAAAAGGGATTGCAAAGGAGTTATGGTTGGTGGTAAAGCCAATGGTTCAGGTACTAGTGGGTCAGGGAGTGGTGGTTCTGCCAACTCACTTAAAGGTTAGAATATGTTTAATAAATCCTTTCAGATTTATTATGCTACATATGTATCTAAATCTAACTATGTGCAGGATGATGATGTTGCGTGGTGGGTTGACTCTTGAGCAACTGTTCATGTGTGCAAAGATAGACGCTGGTTCAAGACTTACGAGTCACTGAATGATGGTTCTATTCTTCGCATGGGAAATGAGTCAACAGCCCTGGTGCATGGTCGTGGTTGTGTAGATCTTAGTTTTAGTTCTGGAAAGATTGTAACTTTGTTTAATGTTATTCATGTTACGGATATAAGGAAAAACTTGGTTTTAAGTAGTGTTTTGAATAATCATGGATATAAACAAGTTATTGAATCTGATAAATTTATATTATCTAAACATGGTATGTTTATTGGTTTTGGCTATTTGTTTAATCAAATGTTCAGACTTAATATTGTCACTGATATTGTTAATTCATCCTTTATGTCAACCTCTAAACTGAACGACTCTACCCTCCGGCATGCTAGACTTGGCCATGTACACTATAAAAGGATGCAAGATATGTCTAAGGATGGGTTAATCCCAGCATTTGACATGGACACTGAAAAGTGTAAGACTTGCCTATTGACCAAAATAACTAAGAAACCTTTTCAAGGTGTAAAACGTGAGACTGGGCTCTTGGAGCTAATACACAGTGGCCTGTGTGATTTGCATGCCACTCCCTCTTTGGGGAATAAGAAGTACTTTGTGACATTTATTGATGATGCTTCTAGGTTTTGTTATGTCTATCTGTTACATACTAAGGATGAAGCATTAGATAAATTCAAAGTATTTAAAGCTGAAGTTGAATTACAACTTGGGTCCCTGATCAAAAGATTAAGGACTGATAGGAGAGGTGAGTACATGGATACTCTATATTTTCAGTCTGTTGGTATAATCCATGAAACGACTGCTCCCTATACTCCTCAGCAAAAATGGTATCTCTGAAAGGAAAAACAGAGTGCTGAATGAGATGGTTAATTCCATGTTGTCCTATTCAGGGCTAAGTCAAGGGTTCTGGGGTGAAGCTATGTTAACAGCTTGCTATTTATTGAATAGGGTACCTAATAAAAGGAACAAGGTTACCCTTTATGAACTCTGGACTAAAAAGAAACCCAACCTGAACTATCTCAGGGTCTGGGGTTGTAGGGCAGTTGTAAGACTCCTTGATCCAAAGCTGAAAACTTTGGGTGAAAGAGGCATTGAATGCATCTTTTTTGGATATACTGAGCATTCCAAGGCATATAGGTTCTATGTTATTGAACCTAATCAATATGTTTCAATTAACTCAATAACTTAATCAATGGATGCACTCTTTGATGAGAATAAATTCTCATCAGTCCCTAGACCAAGTCAGAGGATTCTTAATGGAACTGTGACATTGGTGTATCAGAAGTCTCTGATGAGGTCGCTGATGAGGTTGTGGTTCAACAACCTGAACCTGAGCTCTAAAAGAGCAAAAGGATCAGGACTCCTAAGTCATTTGGACTTGAGTTTCAATTATACTTAATTGAAGGTACAAGGGATGAGGTCTCTGACCAGCACTCCTATTGCTTTAAGGTTTAAAATGATCCCAAAACATTTGATGAAGCAATGAAGTCCCATGATGTTGCTTTTCTGGAAAGAAGCAATAAATGATGAGATAGACTCCATCATGGGCAGTAACACTTGGGTGTTGGTTGATCTACCACCTGGCTGCAAACCTTTGGGTTGCAAATGGATTTTCAAAAGCAAAATGAAGGTAGATGGAACTATTGAAAGGTTCAAGGCTAGACTAGTCATTCAGGGCTTTAAACAAAAGTCAGGGATAGACTATTTTGATACTTATGCCCCTGTGGCATGTATCAGTACCATAAGATTGCTGATTGTTTTGGCATCAATTCACAATCTGATTATTCATCAGATGGATGTGAAAACAGATTTCTTGAATGGTGAATTGGATGAGGAAGTTTATATGAACCAACCTCAGGGCTTCATCATGTCTGGCAATGAAAACAAGGTGTGTAAACTTATTAAGTCTCTATATGGACTGAAACATGCACCTAAGCAATGGCATAAAAAATTTGATGAAGTGGTTTTGTCTAGTGGTTACTTACTTAACCAGCCTGACAAATGTGTGTAGAGCAAATTTGATGAATCTGGTAAAGGAGTCATCATTTGTCTATATGTTGATGACATGCTGATCTTTGGCACTGACCAAAACTAGGTTGACCTGACAAAGGAATTTTTGTCATCAAGGTTCTCCATGAAGGACATGGGGAGGCTTACGTTATCCTTGGAGTAAGGTTCAAATATGAGAGTAAGGGAATTTCTATCACTCAGTCTCATTATATTGAGAAGGTACTGAGGAAATTCAACCACTCTGATTGTACTCCTGCGAGTACTCCTATGGATACAACTGAGAAGCTAATGCCTAATACTGGTAAAGTTGTATCTCAACTTGAGTATTCTAGGGTAATTGGCTGCCTGATGTATGCCATGACTTCTACCAGGCCTGATATTGCATTTACAGTGGGAAAACTGAGCAGGTATACTAGTAATCCTAGTGCTCATCACTGGCAAGTAGTTCAAATGGTACTGAAGTATTTAAAGAAGACTATGGATTATAGTCTCTCATATACTGGTTATCCTTCAGTATTATAAGGATACACTGATGCAAGTTGGATCAGTAACACTGAAGATAATTCGTCTACCAGTGACTGGGTATTCCTACTTGGTGGAGGTGCAATTTCTTGGGCATCCATGAAGCAAACTTGCATCACCAGTTCAACAATGAAATCTGAATTTGTGGCTTTTGCAGCTGCTGGTAAAGAAGCCGAATGGATGAAAAACTTGCTTCTTGAAATTCCATTGTGGCCTAAACCTATAGCACCTATTTCTATCCGTTGTGATAGTGCTGCTACATTGGCAAAGGCTAATAGCCAGATGTACAATGGGAAGTCTAGACACTTAGGTGTCAGGCATAGCATGATTCATGAGCTTATCATGAATGGGGTGGTATCTATAGAGCTTGTTAGATCTTAACAAAACTTAGCTGATCAATTGACGTAGGGATTGGCTAGAGACTTGGTTATAAAGTCTGCTAAAGGGATGTGTTTAAAGTCCAATTTAGTCACTGGATGCTAAGACAACCAACTCCCTCCTGAGGAAACTTGGGAGCTGAGTTCAATGTGGAAAGCTGAACATTCAGTGGACTGGAGCACATGTTTTACAATCATCCCAAGGTTGTGCTCGGAACCTGCTGGAAAGGAGGATGAAGTAATTACTTCTTAATGGTTAATTTCTTTGAAAAAGTGCTTGGCAGGAGCATGAATAAAGAGGAACCACCTATGTGAATGTTGAAGTTTTGCCGCTTCAGGGAGCTTAGGACTTTTGGCTCTTACAACATTTATGAATTGGATATGGACACATGGCTTGTAAAGTGTCAGGAGCATTTAAGTGTTTGAAAACTTGTGTGTATTTTTTCTTCAGGTATTCAAATGGGTTGAAGGGTTCAATTCTTAGAACACCCTGATTCTCGAATATTTGAACGTGTAATGTACTAAGATGGAAATTCAATCCTTAGGATATTTTCGTTTATGCACTTGTTTTGTTTAATGTTTTATTTTCATGCAAAGGAAGTGAACTAAATTTGGGGAGGATTTTTGGAAAATTTAGTGCACTTGAGGGATCAGTTCACACCTGGTAATGGGTCAGGAGGTACGGAGTGTACACCTATCAGGTCCCTGACTGCCCTGACTCAAATAGTGGTTAGGAGTAACTCATCAGAAGGTTTAATCATTCACTGAGTTACTACTGCTAGTACTAAGTTAGTATTGTAGGAGCAGAGTTAATACTGCTAGTACTTTGTTAGTACTGCTGGTACTAAGTTAGTACTACTAGAGCAAGTTACTAAGTTAGTACTGCTGGGATAAGTATGTAACTACTTTGACATATTCAAGTGATAGTTAAAACTGCCTTTATGACCACGTTTAATTGGTCATGTAACCACTATTGGCTATAATGGGGATAATTATGAGGCGATTAATGGGCCGATTAATCATCTTAATTCCATTTGACTAGCTGTGAGTGTTCTCCTATAAATAGGAAGATCAAATCATGCATGAGTATTACGATAACAGAAAACAAAAACACTTGAAAGCAAAAGGGTTATTGATTTGTGCCTAATTTAATAACAAACATTTGGTCTTATCCCAAGTAGATATTCAAGATACTCAGGCAATATAGTCGAATAGTTTACTTTGAAAAGTGATAACACGATTTCAAGTGATATCCGGTTACCATTATTGTTATGTAGTTAAGCTATTGATTATTTTCACCTTGTTCTGGGCCAACCACCACCAATAACTTTTTGACTCCCTTTAGTCCTTGATCATCCTTTTATGATTTATCTACTCCCCCCATCCATAAATGCTTGATTTGCTACTAGAATTTTTGGACTGATTCATGAATAGATCATATAGTTTCATCCTTTTTGATAATTGGATTTCTTTGTGTGTGTTAGTAAAAACGATTAAATGTTTAAGCTAATGAGCAACTTAGAAAAACTGATTATATAACCAAGTACCAGTTAACAAGATTTTCGATTTCGGTTAGGTACCTAAAACTGGTGAACCAAATCAATGATTAATTGGTTTTTTGTTAACCTAGCGATTAAGTGTCCGCGAACACCCTTTTGTATACATCATTTTTTTTAACGACAATCTTATTATAACACTAACAAGAACTTAAAAGTTACAATGACACTAAATAATATATACATCATCGTATATAAGGTTTGATACACGCAAAAGAACGTTAACTTTATTTCATTATTTTTCAACATAAAATGTTGCCGACATTAGTATAATTAAAGCAAATACATATACTTATCTGACACAAAAAGTTGTACGCAAGTATGCAATAAAAGGGTACTCGATTCAAGTAGGTGGGCATTTCCAATTTATGGAGTAATTATAAGCACGACCCCACCACCTCATCATGATGTTTCACAGCAGATGAAAGTGTTGCAAATGGATCTTGATATTTCTAAAATGTACATATTAACAGTAACAATAACTAATTGAAAACTGTTTTTAAGATTTTGTTTATATAAATGTTGAAGGCCGATGACGAAAATATGTGATAAAAGCCTGTTACGAATATAATTAGACTAAGGGGCTGTTTCTTTTTTACTAAATGGGGAGAGAATGTGGGTTCCACAAATTTAATATCGTTTTTTTCTCTTTTGGGCCTATAAATTTCCTTTAATTCCTCTATATCCACAAGGCAAAAAAAAAAACCTCCTCCCCAATAAGAGGCTAAATCAGACGTGGACCTATATTGGGACCCACCTTCTCTCCCTATTTAGTAAAAAAGAAACAGCCCCTAAGAGGACACGGAGTGGATGAAGGGTTGCACACGGGTTGGCTCAACCCATTGGGAAACACCAATGCCAACACAAAGGGCTGGCCAACGGGTTGGTTTCAACGGGTAGGGCTACCAGCTGCGGGCTTTGTTCCTTGTTTGCAATTTTATTGGTTTTTTAAGTTGAAATAATAATAAGTTGGGAGGGTTGAAAAAAGTGATGAATGCTTGAGAATTAAGTTGGGAGGGTTGGTTGAGAGGGTTGGAAGGGTAAAATAAGTTAGAGAGATGTTATTAGTGGAATTTGGAAGGGTTGAAAATTTGAGCTTCATGAAACAGCCTGAAAAAGAAACAGCCCCTAAGATCAACCACAAAAACACATACATGTGCATGCACAGTAGTAAAGTTCACATAATTGTGATGCAAAAACTATGCAAAATTTTTACCAAAATTCTTATACAATCATAAATTAAATCAAAGTCTAATCACGTCAAAACAAAAAAGGGCTAGAAGCCATGCCATTAGTCCACACAAATCTCTTAGTTTAAGTTGGTTCATAAATGTGTTGCTCAAATCGAGTCGTCCACTTTAAGAAAATAAAAAAGAAACGTCCTTATGTAACATATCATTCTCAAAACTGAAAAACCATAAGGTTTTCTTGCTTCATGAAACGATCAACAAGCTAGTAATATAGAGATATACTTTTTAATCAAAGCATGCACACTTTTGATATATATACAAGTAGTATATTTATTTCCAACATATACAAGATGAGATGGGATCCATATATCAGAGATTCAGAGATCTTTGGAGTTATGCTAACACGGATTTCTCGATGTTTGTAACTTCACCTGCTCATACCACCGACTTCAAACTTAACGTTTACTAATAATACTTTCACAGAATATAATAATATACAAAATCATGTTTCTTTAATCAAAAGGAATGTCTCGAACCAACAAAGCTGATAAAAACCGTATAATGGTTTTGTTTGGCAAAATGATTTAATCTCTAAGATGTAATTAAAGTGCAAAGTTATTATCATGAGCTACAAGCTGCATCAGTTTTCCAATAAAAGTTTTTAGTAAGTTAACTCTTACTGTAATTATAAGATTTAAAATGACATAAAAAAACATATCAATAATTGCAGACAAATGTAAAAAATAAAAAATAATAAACTCGTTTTATTTACAATAATCGTAGTGCTTAGAGCACTAGGTATTCTAGAGCCGTCCCGGTCTGGTGTTGTGGGAAAAAGTCCTGCCACATCATCACATTTTTTCTATAACACCAGATTTGGTGTCGTCGTGCACATCGGGACCCCACGTTTTTTTCATTAATTTAAATAAAACAAGACATTTAACTAAAATAAAATTTTCATTAATAAAAAAATACATTAAAAATTTAGCCAATACCACAATTTTATAATTAAACTCGGATTAACCAACATTTAGCCCAATACACTTCATGATCACCAACAAATTTTAAACTAAATTTACTAGCTTTTAGATTGCTGTGTTATGGTTCCTTATTTTTATTAAGTTATTATGTCAAAATAGTGATACCAAAGGAAGAAGAAACATTACCGGGAAAACCCTTTACTAAAAAAAAAAAAAAAAAAAAAAAAAACAAAAGTACTTTAAGGGTGCGTTTGGTTCGCAAGTGGGATTGGAATTGGATTTGGATTTGGGAAATGTTTGAAAGATTTGGGAAAGGTTTGGGAAAAGTAGGAGAGAGAAAATATATTATTATATATAATTTATTAATTTTATATTGTATTTAAATATTACTATTAGAATAAAAAAGGTAAAAAATAAAAAAAGAGAATGTATATATGTGGCTGACAAAAATCTTTAAATAAAAGAAATTTTTTGATTGGTAGATTTGATCAAAAGGAACCTACCTAGGCTGGTATCAAAATTTTAAATTCAAACCATGTGTCAGAAGGAATTAACTATACCAAACAAAGAATTCAAAGTATCTTTGATTCAACACCCATCGACACCCGTATACCAAACACGTTGTAAGAATTAATTAAACCAAAGAAATGATGTCTAGAGGAAAATCTATTCATAAATCTTTAGGCTTTTTTAACTCTGCAAATCTATTCATCTGCTTTAAATTACAACCGACAAACCTTCGAATGTTTAAAAAACCAACCTTGACAGCATAAAAATTAAGTAAGATGACTTTGTAATGAAAACAATGTGAAATACCAATGCCTTCGTATTCCTGTAACAAAGGTTATGCAATAAGATGTGGCCATGTGGGTATAACTTAAACGGCCCATAAAAGTCCAGTTCATCCTCCACTACTTAAAATTGTGCAATCCTAATCACTTTAAAATACACTACATTTCAAACAACTACTTTAAATAAAATATTTTGCACAATTTTAAGTATTTTAAAATATGTAGTGTTATAACCATGGGTATAACTTAAACTAACTCATCACCTTTATAGTTTGAAAACACCAATACATTATATAACACTTACATGGTTGTTACTTGGTTGCATGCACACATTGATCTCTATATACAAGTCAAAACACTTAACCATTCACTCACCAAAAATCAAAAGTTTTCT
The DNA here is from genome assembly GCA_021014915.2 of Artemisia tridentata subsp. tridentata. Taxonomy (NCBI): domain Eukaryota; kingdom Viridiplantae; phylum Streptophyta; class Magnoliopsida; order Asterales; family Asteraceae; genus Artemisia; species Artemisia tridentata. The sequence continues at coordinate 234,468,975 of CP139505.1, forward strand.
CCTCTCTTGTCTTTGGTTGTGACTAGGGGTGTTAATCGGGTCGAGTTGATCGGGTTCGGGTCGAATTCGGGTCGAGGCTAAAAATAACATACCCGAACCTGACCCTATTTCAACTCGGGTTAATCGGGTCGGGTCAAGTCGGGTTCGGGTCTGTCCCATTTACAAAATCACAGTATTTGCTTTCTTAAACTTAGTGGTTAAAATCTCAAACAACTAAAAGTCACTGTTTGTTTTAGCACTTTTGGATTTGAGTAATACAATCAAACCAATATTATATGTTTGGATTGGGTGTATAGGTTTCAAAACAGTATTTTATTCCCTTAGTAGCGGGAATCGACGAAACCATGGAGGGACCCTAACTTTACTGACAATGAAGTGGAATGAATGTACTTTTTTTGTTTGAAATTCGTGTGAAGTAATAAAAATAATATTATTATATATTAATTTAATATTAAACTATTAAATATAATTTTATAATATAAATAAGTGGGCCCCCTTTATTATATAATAAAATTAAATAAATATCCATTCCCAATTACATTTTATAAAACAAACAACATAAATACTATCATTCAATTTTTATTTCTTTCAATCCATACCAAATCCGATACCAATTGTGATTCCTAGCAACAAACCAAACGGCCCCTAAAAGTCACATGTATAAATCACATAATTTATTTGTTGCATTTGTTTGTTACAGATTTACATTAGGCTTTTCGCGATTTTATAGAACCACAGATTTACAGCAGACTGCAGTTAGGTTGTCATATGGCTGCTGTAAGTCATATGGTTATTGCATACGTGCATATTTGAAACATAGACCACAAAATAAGCTTTCAATATATTTGAAAAATAAAACTAAGTACATATATATAATATTTGGATCAGTAGGAGTAGGCAAATTGGATAAGTAGGAGTATAGGCAAATTGGATCAGTAGCAACTTGCAGACCATGTACTAGTAATAAAGTAGGCAAATACTAAGACCATGTAATTAAGTAACAAAACAAAGATACTACCTACACAACTTGCATTGATCCATATCAGTACCCCAAATTCTAAGAGTAAGACCATGCATAAGTAACAAACCAAATACTAAGACCATGCATGATGCATCAGTAGGAAAATACTAAAAGAGTTTATAATACTTGGAAAATAAAACAACTAACAAGCTATGCATGATGCATCAGTAGCAAAATACTAAAAGAGCATGATGAATCAGTTGGAAAATACTAAAAGAGCATTTAACTTGGGCCTTTCATTTAAATATAGATTAGACAAAATTCATATGTAAACTTTGAAAGAAAAAAAACTCGGGTTAGTCGGGTTGACCCGAACCCAAATAAGCAAAGCATTTTGAATCCGATACCCGACCCTAATTCATATTCGGGTTAATCAGGTTGACCCGATTAACCCGAGTTAGATTTTGGACCCGAATAACCCGACCCGATTATCCTTATTCGGGTTCGGGTTCGGGTCCGGGTCAGGTCAGGATATTTGACACCCCTACTTGTGACCGTCGACCACACCCCACAAACAAATATTCATTTTATTTTTTTATTATTTATTTTTTTTTTATTTTTTTTTCAAGTTTACAAGAGCACGTTGGAAGGTTTTAGGTAGTTTATTAATTAGTTGGTGTTTTAAATTGAAGACTTTGGGTAATATATCAAGTTAAGGGTTTTTGTAAGCAAAGTTAGGTTAAAAGTTATTTAGTAAAATTTTGGGTCAATTTCTTGGTAGTATTTCACTAATCTCACAAATCTTTGCAAGTCTTTCACCTCTTTTCTTTTACTTTTTACAACGCTACATATTTACTTGCACTCACCATACATGTTTGTGTAAAATTTTACTTGACATAACTAAAATATAAGTATTATGTTAAAAATATGCTTTTACTCTCTCTATATATTATTTTTGGTATACTTCTTGATATATTTGTGTAGTAGTGAGGTTAAGAACATATTAGGGTTCTTTATAGAATTGGTGGAAGGGATTAGGATTAGTATGAAGTTGTTGTATTGAGATTCTTGGTAAATTGGTGAAAGGGATTAGATTGGTATGGTGTTGTTGAGTTTATTGTTGGTTTAAAGTGGTAGATTTTATATATAAAGTTGTTGTTGGAAATTGTTTTTGACATAAACCGGACAATAGGACTCGGGTTGGGTAACCGAGGTCTTGGGAATTAGAAAATATATTTAAATACCTTCCCATGGACATGTTATTCATTAAAAACAGACTTATAACGGAAAAGACTATTTATTGTTCAGAAAAACTGCATTATAGGTGTTGAATTTTGAACTAATTTTTGAACCATCTAAAGTCGAAATCGTCGAAAATTTATATAAGACTTTAGTTAGTATATATTTAGACGTTTCCGAAAGTCAAAGAACTAGTTAAACGGATTTAAATCGAACGAGTTATGGCCATTTTAAAATTTCAGCAACTTATATACATATAATTTTATATAAACTTATTTTCTAAAATTAAGCGTCATAAGTTACGAGACAAGTAAAACAGCCAATAGACTTTTTGTAAACTATAAAGACACTATTATTTAGACACGAACAAGTTAGTTGAGATTATATATATATATATATATATATATATATATATATATATATATATATATATATATATATATATATATATATATATATATATATATACAAGTAACATGATTTCCAAAGATTGGACAATATGGGAATTTTGGCAAAGTGTCGGGACATATATACAACTTCGACGTAAACTATATTTTTACCTAATAAACTTAAACGCAAACATGTACGGGTGATGTAAGGCCTATAAAAAGTGCATACACCTCATTTCACTATATTTCAAAACCTAAAGCACCACATTATTTATTAGGGTTGCGATTAGGTTTTCGAGCACCGTTTATCCGTGCACACCATTTCTTGTACCATATTACTTGATCACTTGAGGTGAGTTTCATAGCCCCGCTTTTTACACGTTTACATTATTTTGAACACTCGGGGTGAGAATACAATGCTTGTTTTTACATACGGACACAAGTGCATAAACATTTACTATTTGCCTAAGTTACCACATTAGCCGCTAAGTCCCCACACATATCATGCACTGTTAGTTACTTGTTAGCGTGAATGTTGTGAATAGATCTATTAGGTTGACACCCCAATATTGTTTCTCTTTAATTTTTTACTTGAAGGGTGTGTCATATCTAAGTTGGAAGACAAGTTGGAATGAGTATTTACTTCACTATACTAGTTGGTATGAGAATTTACTCATAGCACCTTTTGTGTACTTTCAAATACACCTGTTTAACTTTCATTGTGTGAGGTAGGTAAAGAAGTATTAACTTCTCATAAGTGATATGCCAAACACTCCTAAGAATGAGCTACTACAGCTACTATGCCAAACACTCCTACATTTCCCATTGTAACTACAACTCTATTGAATTGACTACATTTCCTATCAAAATGTTTCAGATTGTTCAAACACTAAACTGCAACAATGAAAGGTCTTAAAATTGCTGAGATGATGGTAAATGGTGTTTGTAATTGGCTTGTTGAATGGTATGCAGTGGATTCAATGATGATATGCAGTGGAGTAGGTTGGTTTGGTTCTCTCAAAATATACCCAAACATTCATATATTCTATGGTTGGCAATTCAGAATAGGCTAACTGCTCAGGATAAAATTAAGCAATGGGGATCATATGACCTAACGGCATGTCCTTTGTGTTAAAAGGATATGGACTCCCAACAACACCTATTCTTCCAGTGTAGCTACTCAAAAAATATTTTGGTAAAAATATTGGAAAAAATGGATATGGACTATGGTCTGTAGATAGTATTGTTAGAACACTTTATCTGGTTGCAAGTCTGTAGATAACATTGTTAGAAGACTTTCTAAGTCTAACTACTAGATTTTGATTGTTGGCTTTCCTAGGTCAAACATATTTAGCATTCAACAAACAAACAATCTCACTAACAACAACAACCCATAAAGAGAATGAGAGAATGCCATTAAGGCGGGAAAAGTCTATTTATAGATTTTACAAGTCAAACTAGAAAAGTCAAATAAAGTCTAATCTACCAAAAGTCAAACTACTATACTACACTAAGCTATTACAATTACACTTTAGGTGTTTGTGACTTGTTTGACTTGGTAGTCATAGTAGTCCCTTAAACTGATGCAGAGGTTTATATGTGTTTGGATTCCATCAGGTTGCTTATACTTTAACACATACAATATAACACATTTCCACCTCATTGAATCCCACCTCATTAAATACCCACCCAACCGATCAAACACACATAAACAACCTTGTAACCTAAATTTCTCTTAAACCCTCAAATTCTTATAACCTTACTTCACACACAATGAAGCCCACAAACAAAAAATGTATTGTTATTTCTGTTTTGATCTATCATTGGGTGTATTTAATTAAAAAGGTCAAAAATAGGTTTGTTTTGTGTTAACATTTGACTGTTTGTGAAGCTCTATTTTTTGTTTTTTGATGATCTCTTTTTCTTATTTGCAGAAATCAAATCTATAAGCTCTAAGTATATCATTGGTGCTCCTAATTCTGATTATGCCCAATTTTTAAAGCTTGATGCTCAAAAAGGTTCAAGCTCCACTCCTACAAGCTCTGAGTATATGATTGGTGCTCCTGATCCTGATTATGCCCAATATTTAAAGGTTCAAGCTCAAAAAGGTTCAAGCTCCACTCCTACAAGCTCTGAGTATATCATTGGTGCTCCTGATTCTGATTATGCTCAATATTTAAAGCTTGAAGCTGAAAAAGGTTCAAGCTCTACTCCTGCAAAAATGACTTGAAGCCAGTCAAGGAAAAGGAAACTTGTAACTGTTAATGATGGTAGTTCATGATGATAGTATAACTCCTATCTCTTTATCTTTTGTAATGATGATAATGTGTTTTGATTGATAATGGATCAGTTATAATGCAACAGTTTTCAGTTTCTTTTGATTGGTAATGAATCTGCATATGTTCACTGATATGAATTGTTGTACACATTCCATACTCTTAGATACAAAATGAACTGCATATGTGCATTCTCATCTAATGTTTGACTTAATTTTGTCAAACAAAGTTTATGGCACCATGCTCAACAATTTACCCTTTAATGAAAGTCAACACTTTTTATTCAAACAAAAATACACTTCAGAGGTACATTTCCAAACAGCAATTTGGCTAAAATGGCTACGAATCACAAAGGTTTACAAGTGAATAATCAAAATGGATCAGATTGTTGACTTTATTAAGTCAAACAACAGCCTTTTGGTTTGTTGACTTCCCTAAGTCAATCATATTATGCATTGAACAAACAAACAACATACGTAACAATAACAAGCCACATTCACTTGATCACAAACCATTACGATTTAGCCATTATTACAAACTAGCATTTTCATTGATCATTATCCCAGATTGACAACCATTACAATTGACTGCTTCACAACCCAAATACTATAAACATTCATCCACCACCATCACAAACTAACAAGTACTACCCAAAAGAGACTTGATGGTGGATGGATGAAGACATATCATGCAGTAAAATAAACATACAACGCAAACAAAACCCAACTGATGATGATATACTTCTTGTACTTGGATCGCTGTTCTTCAAGCTCTTCAACAACACCTTGAAGAGCATTAATCCTCCTCAACAAACCCGGGATAATCACTACTGACCTTGGGCACATTGGAGGACCAAACCATGCTAGAAAAGGACAGTTTGATCCCTGAAACAACACAATGTGTAAATAAACAACACATTTTGCAAATAAACAACACATTGTGTAAACTTGATATACATTTCACCAATAACCAAACTTACAATTGTTGGACAGCCAAAGAAACGGCGATCTGGATTCCTGTTTGTCCAGGAAGTCTTGATAACAGCTGGTTTACCACATGTGCAGACCACCATCGTTGCTCTGTATTTGTTTTTGGGAATATCTATGATTTGTCGTTTTTAGTAGTATTTTTATTTTTCCAAGGGAAAAAGCAACGAATGCGTTTTCCCCGGGTCGTTTCCCAACGAAGGTCGAATATCGAGTTGTCGTTATCGTGTCGAATACGTGTGGTGAATGAGTGAAAAAGAGTGATTGATTTGATTTTATACTACGAACAATGAAATTATAAAAGAAATTAACTAATTAATCTAATGCAACAATTAAACTAAGCATATGAATTTTAAAAACGAAAATTGAATTTTAAAAACGTAACGCGACGAATTATAAAACGCAAATAAAAGTGATTTTGTGAAATTTAAAACCTAAAAATATCAAAATAATTTTCCTATATTAAAAATGATAAAAGAAAATTTTTGGAAAAAGAAAAATATTTTTTTTTACTTTTTAATAATTTTTTATGAATTAAAACTATTTAAAACTAATTAGGTGTTTTGACTAAAATGCAAAAGTAAAAAAAATAACTAATGGACTAAATTATAAAAGAAAACCGAAAATGTAATTTATTTAAGTAAGTTTCATAAAGAAAACAAAATTTTATAGACTAAAATTCAAAGTTTAAAACTCAAGGGACTGAAAATGTAATTTAGAAAAATTATCCTATAAAAGAAATGTAAGAAAATTAAAATTTTATAAAAGCTAGGGACTAAAGTGCAAAAACTGAAACTAAATTAAACTAAATAAAAGACAAGGACTAAATTTTCCACAAATCAAACTATTTTAATAACACTTAATACGAATTAAACTAAAACTACAGGGACCAAAAGTGACAACTAACAGAAACTTATTAAATTTTCTAAATTAGAAATCAAGCTAACTAGCTCTTTTCAACAGCTCATAACAAACTCAAAGCTTAACCGATTTTTAAAATAAAAGCTATTTTGAAAAGCCCAGTAAGCATAGATTACTATTATCCCAAAAACCCTATAACAAAAACTTGTTTGCTAGGTTGATTTTGGCCTAGATCAGCAGTCTAAATCCACACAAAATTGGTGCACATTTGCATCCAGATCAGGTCAACTATGGGGGTTTTACAGGTCAAAAATAAGCTTAAGAATAAGTCTAAAAATCAATACCAGATAGTGAGCTCATAGGCCACTATATAAGCTATCTTAAACCCAAAAAAAATTAGAATCTAAATTTCTCTGTATAAGCCAAATAACTAGCTAGATCAGCAGTGAAAAATTACTCAAAGCGGCTGCACTTATTTTGACAGCAGAAAAGTGGCGCAACATATATATATTTTTTTTTTCAGTACTACTTTAATCCAATCCCAGCTTTGCAACTTTTTTATACTTAACTGAACCTCACACTTTGCTGCGATAAAAATCCTAAAAAGCTTCTTACAAATAGCTTCTAATAATAAAAATGGCTTAAGTCCTAATGTAATTTACTCTAAGCTGATGCCCAACTTAAACTATTAAAACTATACTACTTTTAAACTTAACAAAGAAACAATAGCAGCTAAGGATAAAGAACAAACAACTATAAACTACTGAATCTCATAAAACAAATCTACACTAAAATTCATCAAAAGCTTATTGAAATTTGTAAATTAGATACTTACTAACCACCCTTAGCATGAACAAAGGGTTTTCCACAGAAGCCTATCTTTAGATAGGCTAGAGGCTTCCAAATCCCCTCCTAGACCATCACTCCAACCTGCTATCATCATGGATCAAATGGACTTTGACTTTGTTTGACTTCGAGAGGAAACTGATGAAGTGCCAAAGTTAAGTCTCACAAAAGCTATGTAAAGCTTTTATGAAACTTTAGAACCAGAAAACTAAGCTTATTGAAGCTTTTTAACTGAACTACTATATTTATTTTTTATTTTATTTTTATTTTTTTTTTTATTATTTTTTTTTTTAGAATGATGAACAGAAAATAAAAACTAAATGATTGAACAATAATAAACTTGAAACAATAAAACTAATTTAAACTGGAAATAAAAATTTTCATTAATTAAAAAAAATTACAAACGGATTTAAAATTAAGAAATTACTTAAACCTATTACAAACTAGAATTAAAATGCTTAAAACAATAAAAGCTAAAAAATTACAAGGTTAAAAACAGAAAAATTACAACCCCCGGATGAGGAGAAACCCTCTCCTATTTATAGGGCTCAGCTGAACCTTCTGGGTCTTCCAGCTCGTCAATCCGTGTGCTCCTCAGCTGCTATCCACCCTTAGATCATTTCTTCTTTCCTACTCTTGATTCTCACCCGTACGATCAAAGGTATGAGGTGGCCTCTCCAATCATTAGCTCCCACGTATCCCTGGCAGTGTCAGACCCTTCTAGAATCACTTATGATTGGGTAATAATTGATGAAGTGAGGTAATTGAAGGGTACGGTAATTAGGGTTCTAAAAATAGTGAAATTTGGGGATAAAATGAAAAACGCGGGCGTGTGAGGAGTGTGTTTTTATTTTTATCTTTGACTTGTGTGGTTTGACCGGATATAGGCTACGTGTTGGATCCGGGTTTGATTTGGTGGACTGGGTTAAGTTTTAAGAGGGTGGGCCGGTGATAAGAGTGGGCTGGATTTGAGTTGTGGATTGGGAGTAAATGAAATCCGGGTTATAAGTTTTTTAAAGGTTTTAAGAGTTAAAGTTTCAAGGACTAAAAGTGTAAATTTAGAAATCCAAGGGACTGAATTGTCAACTCAACAAAGATGATCTAAGGGTGATTTTTGACTTTTTGACCAATGATGACTTTCCCGGCTCAGCTCTGAGTCTTTTCCGCATCTCGTGCTCGTTTTCCCGGATTTCTTGTGTCTTTTGTCAATTTTCACGATATCCATCCCTGCACAAACAAAAACACAAAAACACAATATCTTTTGGCATTATGGTCGGGTTTTTTGTCATTTGGGTCCGGTTTTGGTCTAGAAATGGTATGTGTTTAAGCACATACCAAAATTCCCCCAGACTAAGCTATTGCAATGTCCTCATGCAATGTTATAAGAACACGTTTTCAAAACCAAAAATTTCCAATCTCTTTTTACTAACTTTGAGAAGTAGCAAAATTTTCAAAAGAGATCAAGAAATCTTAAGTTCTAAAAACTCCCCGATTCTCCTTTTATTCTATTTTTGTATTTTTCTCATTATTCAAGTGACGGCTTTTGTTGACAATCATTATCTTTCGATAACTTTTAGGGTCTTCGAGTAGGAAACACGACTCATAAAGAAGTGACCATATGGATAAAATTCGTCGTCCCCGATTTTTCACGAGTCCCCAAACTAAGCTTAAAAACGAAATCATTGTCATTTACAAGTTAGATTGCCGACACTACTCATAAAAGCTAATTGTGGACTTCTTGTTCCCAAATTCCTATTTTCCTCTATTTATTTTATTTTTGGTGAGAAATGAATTTCTTCAAATTCTCGTTTCGATAATTTTTAGTGCTGATAAAGATACCTAGTTTAGACGCTAAGTAGTTTCCAAACCTTCCCTCGAAAACCGTTGCATACAAAAATGAGGTCCACATCAAGGTCTCTGATTTAACACGATTTTGAGAATATCCCTTTTATTTGCGACCGAAACAACTCATCTACGAGTCCAGAGACGGAAGCCTTTATTAGGACACCCCCGGAGTCGAAATTTGGCATTTTTAACATTATTAAGCACATATTATTAATCCTTGGCCCTTTATAACAATCACAACATCGGCTGCGAACCGGCAAGATGTGATAGTCTATTATGACCTTGGAATTTTTTTCTCTGCCTTTATTAGAAGTCTACAACATCGGCTGCGAACCGGCAAGATGCAGAAAACTTTTTATGGCTTTGGATTATTATTATATATTATTCATTATATATTTTGCCAAATCCCGAGTCCTACGGCTTTTATAACAATCCCAACATCGGTTGTGAGCCGGCAAGATGGAATAGTCTATTACACCGTAACACTGACAGTACCTTGATGTGTACCCAACTCTTATAAGCAAGGATTCTCTACGGAAGAAATAAAAACTAAATTTCGCCAAAACCAAAATAGCTTTAATTATTCCTAATTTTTTTATTTTTAAGGTGAAACAAGCTTATGGGAACAAAAAGCCACAAATAACTTCGATGAGCTCTAAAGAGATCCAACTACTCCACGTTTAGCAATCTAACTTATAAACGACTCTATCATTTCTCGTTCTTCGCAAATTTAAAATCTTAAGTAATAAGATCCGCGAATGCTTAGCCAAATAATCAAGCCATGCATATATAAAGTCGAATACGGGAACTTGCAAATTCTTAAAAAGAATTCGCGTTTTATAGCTCCTTGTGTAAAAGACTAGCACGAGCTTATGGATTATAAACGGTTAAGGGAACAAGCTAGGGCTCAACACGCCCGGTCAAGTCAGAATTTTATTCCTACTCTCTCCAGCGGAAAGTCAACAAAAATGTCAAAACTTATTATATTTTTGCAAAAATTTTTAAAATTTTCTCATTTTTTTTGGATTTTTTCAATTTTGGGGGAAAAACGGGGTTGCATGAGTAAACGGCAAAAATGCAAGGCAAAAATCAAATCGCAAGATTACCCCCCCCCCCCCCAGACTAAAACGAAACATTGTCCTCAATGTCTTAAAGGTACGGGTATCCCTACAAAAATCTAAGGCCGTTTATTAATTATGCCAAAAGATAGATGTAAAACGATAAGATTGTAGGATATCGATAAGCAGCGAATGATGAAACTCGAGTAGCGTGAAGGAAACTACGAGCACGAGAGTCTTCATCATCGGGCATTCCTGGATACATCACAGAAAACACGAAACACAAGATACGGAAAAGGGGATCCCTCCTCATGTTTTATTAGAAATAAGATAAGAAGATAGATAGATAAGCATGGGGTGCCTCCCACGAAGCGCTTGTTTTTGGTAACCGAGTCACATGAGCTTGACTCGACCCCGAATTTATTTGTCCTTGGGGGAGCAAGTGGAAAAGATAATCTCCATCGGACTTTCGTTCCAAATGTTTGGATAAACACTGAAGCACATGAAAGTTCCACTCCGATGAGATACCCGCGGTATTTTTTAGAAAGAATAACTAGAAGTGGTAATACCGGGGTCAAAAATGATATCCTCACTCCCGAAGGAGTGAAGGATGGGAGAAGGCACAACATATGTGATGAAGAGCATAAAGATGTTGAGGATGATCATAATAAGCTCTTCATCATCAGCAGAAATTTTGTCAAAAGTCTCGGGCGGGAGGGTCGGGATTAAATCTTCATGAGAAGGGACACCTCCCCCCAGACTAGAATCATCCTCCAGATCAAAATAGAATTGATCGTATTCTGGAGGAGATATGCAAGGAGTGAGTTCACCGGAGAACTCCTTATGAAGAGAATCAATCATATGATAATTTGTGAGCTCAGGTTCCGTCACAGACTCATCACTTTCCTCTATCTGACTATCAAAGATTAGATTATCCGAAATCAAAGTAAACCCGATTCGAACTCAAACAGAGGGTTGGTGATAGTTGTTTTGAAAGTTTCGGGAACAAGGTCATCAAATTTCTTTGGAAGATTGATTTCAACTTCCTTCGGAGGGAGAGAAAGAGATGGCTTTTGGTCTAATAATTTTTCAAAAAGAATATCTCCCTCCGGATTAAGACAAGAATCATCAATTTCTGGTGAAATTGATTCATCTTTGAAGAATACCTCGAGCTCTTCCCGCAAGATCACACTTCCCTCAATCGGAGGAGAAGGATGGGAAGAGTCGGAATCAAGAATCTCGATGTGATAAACTTGTTCTGGAGGTGGGACAAGTGGTGTGCTCTTAGAGCTAGCAATTTCCACCGCTTCCGTTGTAGTCTCCGATTCGTCTTCATCATCGTCGTCAAGAATACTCTTAGAATTTGCAGCACAACACTCAAACCATTTGCTTGATCCAGGATTGATTTTCATAGCCTTGAGCTCAGCACGTTTTTCTGACATGCTCTTGACCGTGAATCTGGAAAGGTTGGGATCAATTCTTTTAGGAGCAATTACGGGATCGGATTTTTGATCAACCGTAGCGACATTGCATTTGTCGGTTTGAGGTTTCGAGTTTGGATTAATATTGAACGTAACTTTTTCTTTATCGACCCGCAAAGTAATTTCTTCACCATAAACATCGATCAGAGCCCTCCCGATCCTCAAGAATGATCTTCCTAGAATGAGAGGAACCCGGGGGTCGGCTTCGAAATCAACTACCACAAAGTCTGCAGGAAAATGGAACGGCCCCACCTTTACAAAGACATCCTCGGCTACACCTTTGGGAAGGGTTATGGACCGATCCGCAAGCTCGAGGGTCATGCAAGTGGGGGTGAGATCGGGTAGAGACAATTTCTTCCAGATGGATAACGGCATTAGGTTGATGCTCGCACCAAGATCGGCCAAGGCGTGACATTCAACCTTTCCCGGAAATTCACATGGAATGAGAAATTTTCCGGGATCTCCAAGCTTTTCTGGAAGCTTTTTGAGAATTGCCGCGGAGCAGTTTTCGTTCACTGGAGTTTTTGTCATTTCAAATAATTTTTCTTTATTGCTCAACAAACTTTTGAGTGTGGAAGTGAATTTAGGCATCAAGAGCAAAGCGTCTGCGAAGCTTATATCAAAATGTAATTCTTGGAATATTTGAAAGAATTTTTCCATTTGACTCGAAGCTTTGTCACGGAGCTTTTGATCACTCAATCTCGAAGGATACGGAAGATTTGCTTTGACGGGAATTTCTTCAGGAGCTTTTTCTTTTGGTTCAACATTTTTCGGTTCAGATGGCTGAATGACCGGAGGTTGGACGTCTTTGGTTCCTCCGTTGTTAGTAGGAGGTTCCGTGTCCTTGGTCACCTCGGTCTCACGGACGACTACCTTGGGAGATAGAGAAGAAGGGGTAGTCGGAGCCGTGGGTCCATCATATGAAACACCGCTCCTAGTAGTGATCGCCTTAGCATCGCCCCTCGGGTTGGCGATCGTGTTACTTGGAAGAGTAGTAGTACCCGAACCCGAGGGTCGATCATTTAAACGTTTGTTCAATTCGGTTATCTGATTAATCATCATTCTATTCATTTCCTCTTGTTTCTTTTGTTGATGTTGGCTTTGAAGAATGAATTGCTTTAATAACTCATCCGAGGGCGATGGGTTTGGCACAAATCCTTGATTTTGATTGTTTGGAAGATTTGGCCCTCGGTTGTTTTGAACAAAACCTTGGTTGTTTTGAAAATTTCCCTGATTAAAATTTCCTTGATTCGGGGCTTGGTTATAATTCCCTTGGTTTTGATAAACTTGATTGCCCCGATTTTGATTTTGAATATTTTGAACATTACGGTTTTGCACTTGCTGATTTTGATTTGGTGGGAAACCGGGTGGTCCGAGAAAATTGTTAGAACGGTAGCTGAGGAGATTACGGTCTCCTTGAGGTTGGTAACTGTTACCACCTTGATTGAAATTTCCAGAAGCAGCATACACATTCTCTTGAGTGTAGCCACCGGAGGCTGGGCACTCGAAATATTGGTGAGGACCACCACAAGTTTCACAACTATGGTTAACAACATTGACTTGATTGTTGTTGTTTTGAGTTGAAATCTGATTTTGATGAATTCTCAAGATAGCCGTAGACAAATCATTCATTTGTTTAGAAAGAGCGGCTATCTCGGAAGTAGAAGAATCAGTGCTAGATCTTGTTGACTCATTCCTCTCGGCAGAGGAATCCCAGAAATTATGGTGGGTGGTCATATTTTCAATGAGATCATAGCACTCTTCGGGTCGACGTTTCATAAACGTACCACCGGCAGCAGCATTAATCGTATCACGGTGTCGTAATGTCAAACCGTTATAGAAGGTGTCTATAATAGTGACCAATAACATATTGTGGTTTGGACACCGATCAATCGATAACTTGTAGCGTTCCCATGCCTCGAACAATGATTCATCGGGAAGCTGACGGAAATTGCTAATCTCATTCCTTAATTTCGTCACCATCGATGGTGGGAAATATTTTGCCAAGAACTTCGTAACCATTTCGTCGAAACTACGAATGGAGTTCTTGGGAAGACGATCAAACCATGCGGTGGCATGATGCGTCAATGAATAAGGAAAGAGATATAGCCGAAGGGCGTCATCGGAGACCCCATTTTGTTTCATACTTTGGGTGACGGTTATGAATTTGTCAAGATGCTTGTTCGCATCATCACCCGGCAAGCCATGGAATTGGCACGAATTTTGGACTTGTTGAATCATGTGATGCTTAAGTCCAAAATCGGCGGCTTGAATATTGACGGGGGCAATCGGGCCACCACGTCCGTGCATTGTGGGTTGGCACAGCTCCTCCATCGTTCGGAGATCGGGAGCTGGCATGTGATTATTACCTCCCACCGGCGGGGGTTGATTGTGTGGTTCATCGGCCATTTCCTCAACGGTTGAGAAATGAACACGGTGATTATGACGAATAATCCTCTCGGGATTTGATAGTGGTGAAAGAAGAGGGTGAGAAGTAGAAGATCGGGTGTGCATACACCAAAAAGAAAACAAAAATAAAAATCAAAAATCTTTTTGTATTTTTGGTTGGGAATTATTTTTGGCTTTTTTAATATATTGAAAAACAAAAGACTTTATTTTCTTTTTGGTAACCGTTACGTTAATCGTAACCGTTTCCTTTAAAACTACGCGCAGCGTGGCGGGAAGGCAAAGGTAGCTCCGAAGATGCTTAAAAACCCGCCTTCTTCAGCTCGACAATTTAATGTCAAGCTTCCTTAAACCCCGTAATTAGGTTGTAGTAAAAAAGTAGTCCGATAACGATCAATTTCACGATTTGTTTTGTTGTAATTTGGAATGGTTTACAACCGCCCTCCTTCAACGGAAGACCGAGGATTTATTATTAATGGTGAAAACACTTTAGGAAAAGTGTTTTTTAATTATTATATTTTTGTATTTTTTTTATTTTTATGAAAACGAAAACTTCCGAGGAAGGATCTTCAAAACACGATTCTTATGGCGAAACTCCAACTCTTTTCAAGCCTTCCCCGGCAACGGCGCCATTTTTTTGATTCGATGTTTTTTTAGTTTTTTTATTTTCCAAGGGTAAAACTCAACGAATGCATTTTCCCCGGGTCGTTTCCCAACGAAGGTCGAATATCGAGTTGTCGTTATCGTGTCGAATACGTGTGGTGAATGAGTGAAAAAGAGTGATTGATTTGATTTTATTCTACGAATAATGAAATTATAAAAGAAATTAACTAATTAATCTAATGTAACAATTAAACTAAGCATATGAATTTTAAAAACGAAAATTGAATTTTAAAAACGTAACGCGACGAATTATAAAACGCAAATAAAAGTGATTTTGTGAAATTTAAAACCTAAAAATATCAAAATAATTTTCCTATATTAAAAATGATAAAAGAAAATTTTTGGAAAAAGAAAAATATTTTTTTTTACTTTTTAATAATTTTTTATGAATTAAAACTATTTAAAACTAATTAGGTGTTTTGACTAAAATGCAAAAGTAAAAAAAAATAACTAATGGACTAAATTATAAAAGAAAACCGAAAATGTAATTTATTTAAGTAAGTTTCATAAAGAAAACAAAATTTTATAGACTAAAATTCAAAGTTTAAAACTCAAGGGACTGAAAATGTAATTTAGAAAAATTATCCTATAAAAGAAATGTAAGAAAATTAAAATTTTATAAAAGCTAGGGACTAAAGTGCAAAAACTGAAACTAAATTAAACTAAATAATAGACAAGGACTAAATTTTCCACAAATCAAACTATTTTAATAACACTTAATACGAATTAAACTAAAACTACAGGGACCAAAAGTGACAACTAACAGAAACTTATTAAATTTTCTAAATTAGAAATCAAGCTAACTAGCTCTTTTCAACAGCTCATAACAAACTCAAAGCTTAACCGATTTTTAAAATAAAAGCTGTTTTGAAAAGCCCAGTAAGCATAGATTACTATTATCCCAAAAACCCTATAACAAAAACTTGTTTGCTAGGTTGATTTTGGCCTAGATCAGCAGTCTAAATCCACACAAAATTGGTGCACATTTGCATCCAGATCAGGTCAACTATGGGGGTTTTACAGGTCAAAAATAAGCTTAAGAATAAGTCTAAAAATCAATACCAGATAGTGAGCTCATAGGCCACTATATAAGCTATCTTAAACCCAAAAAAAAATTAGAATCTAAATTTCTCTGTATAAGCCAAATAACTAGCTAGATCAGCAGTGAAAAATTACTCAAAGCGGCTGCACTTATTTTGACAGCAGAAAAGTGGCGCAACATATATTATTTTTTTCTTTTCAGTACTACTTTAATCCAATCCCAGCTTTGCAACTTTTTTATACTTAACTGAACCTCACACTTTGCTGCGATAAAAATCCTAAAAAGCTTCTTACAAATAGCTTCTAATAATAAAAATGGCTTAAGTCCTAATGTAATTTACTCTAAGCTGATGCCCAACTTAAACTATTAAAACTATACTACTTTTAAACTTAACAAAGAAACAATAGCAGCTAAGGATAAAGAACAAACAACTATAAACTACTGAATCTCATAAAACAAATCTACACTAAAATTCATCAAAAGCTTATTGAAATTTGTAAATTAGATACTTACTAACCACCCTTAGCATGAACAAAGGGTTTTCCACAGAAGCCTATCTTTAGATAGGCTAGAGGCTTCCAAATCCCCTCCTAGACCATCACTCCAACCTGCTATCATCATGGATCAAATGGACTTTGACTTTGTTTGACTTCGAGAGGAAACTGATGAAGTGCCAAAGTTAAGTCTCACAAAAGCTATGTAAAGCTTTTATGAAACTTTAGAACCAGAAAACTAAGCTTATTGAAGCTTTTTAACTGAACTACTATATTTATTTTTTATTTTATTTTTTTTTATTTTTATTTTTTTATTTTTTTTTAGAATGATGAACAGAAAATAAAAACTAAATGATTGAACAATAATAAACTTGAAACAATAAAACTAATTTAAACTGGAAATAAAAATTTTCATTAATTAAAAAAAATTACAAACGGATTTAAAATTAAGAAATTACTTAAACCTATTACAAACTAGAATTAAAATGCTTAAAACAATAAAAGCTAAAAAATTACAAGGTTAAAAACAGAAAAATTACAACCCCCGGATGAGGAGAAACCCTCTCCTATTTATAGGGCTCAGCTGAACCTTCTGGGTCTTCTAGCTCGTCAATCCGTGTGCTCCTCAGCTGCTATCCACCCTTAGATCATTTCTTCTTTCCTACTCTTGATTCTCACCCGTACGATCAAAGGTATGAGGTGGCCTCTCCAATCATTAGCTCCCACGTGTCCCTGGCAGTGTCAGACCCTTCTAGAATCACTTATGATTGGGTAATAATTGATGAAGTGAGGTAATTGAAGGGTACGGTAATTAGGGTTCTAAAAATAGTGAAATTTGGGGATAAAATGAAAAACGCGGGCGTGTGAGGAGTGTGTTTTTATTTTTATCTTTGACTTGTGTGGTTTGACCGGATATAGGCTACGTGTTGGATCCGGGTTTGATTTAGTGGACTGGGTTAAGTTTTAAGAGGGTGGGCCGGTGATAAGAGTGGGCTGTATTTGAGTTGTGGATTGGGAGTAAATGAAATCCGGGTTATAAGTTTTTTAAAGGTTTTAAGAGTTAAAGTTTCAAGGACTAAAAGTGTAAATTTAGAAATCCAAGGGACTGAATTGTCAACTCAACAAAGATGATCTAAGGGTGATTTTTGACTTTTTTGACCAATGATGACTTTCCCGGCTCAGCTCTGAGTCTTTTCCGCATCTCGTGCTCGTTTTCCCGGATTTCTTGTGTCTTTTGTCAATTTTCACGATATCCATCCCTGCACAAACAAAAACACAAAAACACAATATCTTTTGGCATTATGGTCGGGTTTTTGGTCATTTGAGTCCGGTTTTGGTCTAGAAATGGTATTTGTTTTTGGGAATATCTATGCTTTACATGGTTTTGTTATGGAACAACGGTCGGATATTTGTGGATAACAAGTTTGAATGCACTACAGTATACAAAAGGTGTTAGGGACCAAACGTGCGAAGAAGAAAGTGGTGAAATGACCAAAAAACCATTCATGCCACATCATAAAACGAGGAAAGATAACGATAGTTAGCCATAACGGGGCTCGAGGGACCAAATGCGCACCGTTCTGCAAGTTCAGGTACTCCGCACACGACAAAATCAAAACGGGGGACCATTCATGAAAACGGGGTTAAGTTCAGGGACCAATGGTGTAATTTACCCTTATAAGAAAAATGGAGGGATGAGGATAAATTTAGTAGGGCATGTTTCACATTGTGAGTGACTTTCTAGCCTTTTTAATATATTGTGACTTTGTAAGGGATCGCTACTCCGGTAAACTAAGCAATGTTGACTAGAAAACCGAATTTTGACTTTTCAATTGGCTAACAGAAAGCCTCAATTTTGAAATTGAGCTCTTCTATTGGTTGATGTGAAACACGTATTTTCAATTTTTCCCCTTATTATACTAGACGAGTACCCGTGCATAGCAACGAGATTTTATAACGGCAAATAGTTTTAGTGATAAAAAAAAGTTCATGGGTTATAAACGAAAAATAATAAAAGTTCAGGTCGAAAAACAAGTCAATATAAACAGGGTCAACCCGGTTTTCGATGTGTATTAATAATTTCCTTTTGAAACATATGTGTATTAATAGTTGAAATGGCTCATAATTAATTGTTTCAACATTTCTTTTTTAATTTGTTCCGCATTTCACTTTCATGACTTTTCACTTTTCACTTTGATATTTTTTTTTTTATAGATAGTATAGATAAGAGATGTCAAAAGTTGGTAATACGTACGCTCCATTCGGGTAACATGTGTTTGGTTTATGATTGTTGTAGTTTAGGGATGTATTAAAATGTGTCAGCGTAATGTTAGTTTGCTATTTAAGTATCGGGATAGGATCCGATGGGAAGAAAAAGTAAAATGAGAAGAATAAGAATGATTTTTAGCCGCACATTTCAAATGAGAGCAAAATTTTTAAAAAAACATGCATCTACTTTTAGAAGTGTATATAAAATGTGTAGTTGTTGTTTCTTCTCACATTTCTAATTTTTTTTCTCATTTAATCCTAACTCTTTAATTGTTTATATAGCTAACTACATTTCAAAAAGGAATTGAAAATACCACAACTAAACAATAAAATTAATATTGATTGGGTGGTGTTGTTAGTGGTAACCCTGAGGTTAGTGGCACATCTCTTAAGCCAATTTTTACCCATATTGTCCACTACGTGAGCAGGAAAGACTTCTCTTAATACTTTTGACTCATCAAAGTTTATATTTTATATTCCCCGGTTTTAGTTTTTTAGTTTTATAATAAAAACAAAATTTAAAAAGAAAAATAAAAAATGAAAGAGGGGTGCCAAACTGCCAATATCAGCAACAATTTAAAATATAGAGTATGCTTTTTGCTTGTTACTTATTCAAAGCAAAGGTAGTTATGACACGGAGTATAACAAAAGAAAAAGAATGAATTGTGGGGTTAAGACATATACCCCTTTTCTGCATATTTTTCACCAAAACATGATATTATTATTATGACTTATATGATTATAATTTGTTAATATTAAGTTGTGATCCTTCCAACTGTTGGGTTTGATAGTTGTTTGTGGAGCTAATTCAGGAAACCAATAACAATTGTTAATCCCATTTCCATTTCACACCTTTTTGCTTTTTGGAACCAATGTACATTTTTAAAAAAATTAAATAACATTAGTACACCCTCATTTTCTGCATATTGTTGCCATTTGATTGATTTGTTTATATAAAGATTCAAACTTTATGTTTCTTTTGAGGTTTTTAGGTGTTTTCTGAGGTGGGTTTGTTTTTTGAGACACTATATATGTTTGTTGTTTTGTCTTTAAGAGTGATATTGATGATACAAGGAGAACTTGATCTAGGTTGATTAGAATTAGTGTTTCTCAATAGATTTTGAGATAATGAGCAAAGCGCTTGTAGGCGTTTTGAAGGCCGTTGAAGCGAAAGTTAAGAAATCTCATACATTTGCTAAGAAAAGGGCTATTAGTATTTGTACAACAATGTCTGTCGCCCACGTCGATGACGAGGTTAGCGGCGGCAATTTAGAGGCGTTTCATACGGAAAAGATTTTCTCTGATGGTGATATTTATATAGGTCAATGGGGTACGGATTATCCTCATGGCAATGGGAAGTATTTATGGTCAGATGGTTGTATGTATTTTGGTGATTGGTATATGGGTAAGATTTGCGGTAAAGGGAAATTTAGTTGGCCTTCCGGTGCTACTTATGAGGGTCAATTTAAGAATGGTTATATGGATGGTGATGGTACGTTTACAAGTTCTTGGAATGATACTTATCGAGGTTACTGGGTTATGAATAGAAAGCAAGGGAAAGGGACTAAAAGTTTTGTGAATGGGGATCAATATGAAGGGGAATGGAAAAGGGGATATCATGAAGGGCAAGGGAGGTACCATTGGCATAACGGTCATCAGTATATTGGGCAATGGAAGAATGGGAAAATGAATGGTAATGGAACCATGATTTGGGCTAATGGGAATCGGTATGATGGTTGTTGGGAAGACGGATTGCCGAAAGGAAATGGTACGTTCCATTGGCAAGATGGGAGTTTCTACGCAGGTGTATGGAGTCGTGATCAGAGAGAGCAAAGTGGTAAATTTTATCCTTCAACCTCGATAAATCCTCATGACGATTGGGACCCACATCAGCTGTTTACTGTTGAGATGGGTGAATGTTTGATTTGTGAAGGTGAAGAAATTACAATATTCCCTTCGGATAAGGTGTTTGTTTGGTCGAATAATGAAGAGAAGCCACCACTAAGAAAGGATTCCAGGGGTATGAGAATGTCAGTCGATAGAAAGCTTAGCAATGGTGATAATCTGACAGCAGATGGAAATTCTGGGAATGGGTTGTATGGTAGGCCACTTAAGATCAGGCTACAGCCTGCAAAGAGGCAAGGTGTGACAATATGCAAAGGTCATAAAAATTATGAGCTTATGCTCAACCTACAGCTTGGTATAAGGTACTAACTGGTATTCTGATACCAATATTTTTGTGTTACGCTTTTGGTGTTTAAGGCTAAAATGCTTACTTGTAGAAGCTATTTTATTCATGATTTCTAGTTATATCATATCAATCTGAACTTCTGAAGACATATGCTTTACATGTACATAGGTACTGAGTACTGAAACTTACAACACGTGTTTTCCCGTTGGCATGCTCTTACCCTGAACGTTCAATATATTTTGCTATCATTATGATAGCACATGGAAAGGGAAATAGAGTTAGATTAACCGTAAATGGAAAACTGATGATACATTGGTGCCTTAATAGATACTAATTATCTGTTATGGGAAGGATACATTTTCGTAGTTGTGATATTTTGCATGATTAATTATCTGGACATATGCTACAGAAACTAAATTGCAAAGAGTGGCATCGCCTTGATAAGTTGACAGATACTAATTTTCTGTTATAGGAAGTGTCTAGGTGTAGATAATGATTTCATTCATTGCGCCCTTTTACCATTCTTATGATTGGTAAATAAGTAAAGTGAAAGAAAGGAGCACCTGAGCTTCTGAATATGCATGTGCTAAGTGTCCGTGCTTGTTATTAATTAATGGTCCAATTCCAGACATTCTGTAGGAAGACCTGCTCCAACTAAATCTCTTAAACTGAAGCCTACAGCTTTTGATACCAAGCAAAAGTTATGGACCAAATTTCCTCCCGAGGGTTCAAAACATACTCCACCTCATCAGTCGTGTGAATTTAAATGGAAAGATTACTGCCCATTGGTTTTCAGGTTAGCTCTTCAACATTGTTAAATGAATATTTACTCTTGGGGTATGTTCTTGAATGATTTCAGTTTTCTGTCATATATCTGTTTAATCCATAGCTTTGTTTCTTAAACACGGGCAGGTTAGGCGGGTTGGGTAATGTGTGAAATTAGGTTTGGTTGACTCGGTAATTTTATTACAGGTCGAAAAGAAAACACTTTTTTTTTCTTTGGTCCATTTTCAGCTCGTTTAGAAATAGTTTTTTTTAAAGGGTTTAAAAATAGTTAATCTGCTAATTAATACTATAAAAAGGCAACAATATCTGTATTATCAAATAAAATGATTCAGGACGTGCTCATAATATTATTACACTTTGGACGACTTTTAGCTGGTTTAACCCGTTCCACTTTTAGCTGAATAGTTTGATATGAGCCATTTGACCTGTTTGAGATAAAACTCCACCCAAATCAACCCATTCGTTAAGTAAAACGGGTCGGAATTGCTATTAATTGTCCAGTTTTACCTCTTGTAGTCTTTCTTCTTCAACTTTGACCTTAAATATTTTTGTTTGTGTTAAATAATACTTGATGCAAAATATATGAATGAATTGTGTTTTAAATATATTTTCATTAGTATAATTTTCATCAAATATTATATAACACAAATCAAATATTTAAGGTCAAAGTTGAAGAAAAAAACTACAAAAAGTCAAACTGGACAATTAATATGGAACGGAGGTAGTAATGAACTTCTCTCATTCGCAATGATTTCAGGACTCTTAGGAAATTATTTAATGTGGATCCAGCTGATTATATGCTATCTATATGTGGAAATGATGCTCTTCGGGAGCTCTCCTCTCCTGGAAAGAGCGGAAGCTTCTTTTATCTAACCCACGACGACAAGTA
>CP139505.1:235211655-235224423 GCA_021014915.2 Artemisia tridentata subsp. tridentata
CCTTGATTCGGATCCATTGTGAATGAAAAACGTTTTTTTTTTAGTGGAAGGTTGAAGAAGATAGTGTAAGATGTAGTGTATTGATTTGTGAAAGTGTGAAAAAAATGTGGTGTGAAATGGGTATTTATAAGAGAGTGAAAATGGTTTCGATTTTTTTTTTTTTTTTTTTTTTTTTTTTTTTTTTAGATCTAGCCGTTTACAATAGGGGCCTAAAATGATTTTTTTTTTGGAAATTAACAGATATAAAAGGACAGCTTGAGGGGGCGAGAATGATTTTTTTTTCCAGTTTATACCCTTAACGCAGCGTTAAGGGTATAACGCAACCCTTAACTCTGCGTTAACGCCACAAGGTCACAATGGTTAACGCAGGTTAACGTGCGTTTAACGTCCATATTTTCCTCCTTAACGCCCCTTTGCCAAGCACCGTTGTGAGTGGTCTTACAATTCACAACCAAAATTTTCTAAAATTGAAATCCCTTTAATTACACTTTTTTCCAACAATTTTAAAAAAATATGAAATTCCCATTCTCTAAATTTTAACTACAAATTTGAAAAGCCCGTTCTACTCTTCTTACTTTTTTCATTCTCACTTCTTATACATCCGCTTTCATCTGTTTTTATACGTTTTTGACCGTTTTTATCCGTTTTCTTACATTGTCGTCCTTTTTATTACTTTTTTTACGTTTTCGTCCTTTTTTATGTTTTCGTTTTTTTACGTATTCGTTCGTTTTTGACCGTTTTCTTACGTTTTCTCCCGTAAGAAAAAGTTAAAAAATTGACGAAAACGTATACAAACATACGAAAATTTAAAAAAAATAGACAAAAAACGTAAAGAAACGGACGCAAACGTAAGAAAATGGACGAAAACGTAAGTAAACGGACTAAAATATAAAAACAGGCGAAAACGTAAAAAAACAGACAAAAACGTAAATAATGGACAAAAACATAAAAAAACACACGAAAACGTAAAAAATAGACGAAAAAGTAAAAAACCGGACTAAGAAGTAAAAGACGAAAACGTAAAAAAAGGACAAAAACGTAAAACAGACGAAAACGTAAAAAACAGACAAAAACATTAAAAAAAAAAAAAAAAAAAAAAAAAAAAAAAAAAAAAAAAAAAAGGTTGAAAATATGTACAAACAGACGAAAACGGATAAAATCGAATGAAAAAAGTTTAAAAACGTGTAAAAACGTATAAAAATTGATAACACACAAAAACATAAAAAATGGATGAAAATCTATTAAACCGTACAAAAACGTATAAAAATGGATAAAAACGTAAAAAAATCCAATATGGAAAAAAAAAAGTTGATTTAAAAAACAAAAATGTTTGAAAAGAGCTTCATCTGAACATCTTTTCATTTTTTGAAAAAAGGAAAAATGTTATTCCATCTAAACGGGTTTTCAAATTTTCAACTCTTCTCTAGAGAAGAAAAACCAATCACTTATCTAGGAATTTAAAAACGGAAAAACAAGAAAACTTTTCACCAACTAAACGGCCCCTTAAACTCCCTCTTTTTTGTTGGTCCTAAATGCTCTTAGAATTAACTACAAAGTTAATCTAATTGTGTTAATGTCTGAGATTAACGTATTTTTTAGTTCTAACAATTTAATGAAACGTAAATATAAAACACAAGGTTTTTCAATGTTTAAATTCTTATTAGAAATGAATCAAAGAATCTATTACCCAAAGTGTTTTGCGGAATAAACACTTTGGGATTGAATAGACAAGGTATGGTGTCTCCTATCTAAACTCAAGTTTTGCTTGAGTGGTAACAATAAGACCCACTGAGTTATCTTAGGGATGCGTTACTCTTTGTAGGAGAAAAGGGTCTTGTGAAAGTCTAAGCTTTTAATGCACAAAACTTAAATTCCTTTTCTCCTAACAGTTCCTATTTATACACAAGTATGTAAGAGTAACAGATTAAAATACAAAAAGAATAAGCAAGCGTGTTTGACAACTACAACAGTAATTGTCATTTCCAAGAACCAATAGGAATGGACTATAAAGTCTTTAGGAGTGGTTGGTATGACACTCCATGACTTTTATCCGCATTTAGGGGAGGTTTGTATCTGACAAGATAAGAGTGGTTGGTCTGAAACTTTTATCTTCTCAAACACTTCCTGCCTATTCCCGCCTTTCTTTCAGGCATTGGGTTCTTCAGTCTTCGTCTTCAATCACTTATTGTTGTTGAGGAGACTGAGGTTTAGTGAGTTCTTGTCCAACACTCACTGAACCCATCATCTTCTTATTTGGCTTAAGTCCTACTCAAGGAGTATCGCCTTCCTGAGTAGTGAATCCTTCTTCTTGAATTCACCTTAAGGATCCTAAAGATGACTCACTGAGTGACTGTTCACTCAGTGACCTAGTATTGTATAAGGTTAATACACTTAGCTTAATTTATATTTAAATCCTGTTTTAGGGACGCTTGGGTACTGATGGACCCAACAATCTCCCTCTATTTAGATATAAATTATGCCTAAGTGTTTTGATCAGTTATGAGTGAGCTAATGACTTCTTCTCATACTGAATATACTAGAAAGTAATAAAGGACAATGATATAACAAAAACATTCATCATATTATTCATAGGGCTAATTCTACGAATAGCCCGGTACCTTAAGGTGTTCACCTTTTTTAGCCCCAAAAATGGCGCTTTCCCAAAATAGCCCAAGCATTAAGCGCCTAAAATGTGGGAGTGACATGTGTCGTTTTTTGTTTTTTTTTTGGCTTTTAGCGAAAAATCGCTTAACAGTAGCCGTAAGTCGCTTAAAAGTAGCAAAATGGCGCTTAAAAAATTGGTACTGCTAGTTCAAAATTTGGGTCGCTTAACTCTGGCAGTAGGTCGCTTAAGCGACTTTCTGGAAGTAGCTTAATTCTGGGGCTATTTTGGGAAAGCGCCATTTTTGGGGCTATCAAAGGTGAACACCTTAAGCTACCGGGCTACTCCTATATTTAGCCCTTATTCATATCATTGCAAAGGTCCTAACTACTAAACTATGTACAAGGATAGTGGGGGTGTTTTGCAGATTCTTCAGTTGAATTTATAGCCAAGGCCTTCAAGCTTTGCTCTTTTGGATTCCAGCTCATGTTGATCAGGATGCTCTTGGATCTTGATCTTTAGGTCCTGGCAGAACCTCACATTTTCAGGAGTCTTGATTGGGGAGGTCATCATGAAGTAACCCAGCATTGTTCTAATTCCAGCTTTATCAATGTCACTCCATCTTCGAAATGCTGGGTCACCAAAAGCATCAGTGAAGAACATACCTCTTTCAGGTTGATCGATGACCATGTTGTTCCTGAATTCAACTCCTTCAGGGAGGGTTCTGTCGCACTCAAGACCAGGGACTTTTATCTCAGGTTCAGCCTCAATTTTCTTCCTCTTTCTTCTAAAGGTCTGAGTGGGAGCAGGATGACTGGCTGGAGCTGGGAGAAGTGAGGGAATACCAAGTTCCTCAGGTGTTGTTGTCAGTTTTTCATATCTTAGCTTCAGGGATTTCATCAGTTCTTTGACAACGACATTTAACTTCTTGAATATGATTGGACCCAGTTCATCCAATTCAGTGATCCCAAAGTCAGAGAACTTAAAAGGATCATGGATTTCAAAGTTCCTCTTATTAGGACCTCTGAAGACACTGATGACAGCAGGCTTGGTGTTCTGATGAATCTTTACATCAGTTATTGGTTCAGGATTCAGTCTGCTTGTCATAACCCAATTGTACTTCTCAATCCTCTGTTTCCTTATCTCCTCAGCATCCTTTTTAGCCTGAGAACCGTCATCTCAGCATCCTGAGCTTTCACGAAGGTCTCACCACCTTTTCTTTTATCAAGGGTTTGTGGTTCTATCCCGAGCTTTTCAGCCTCCTCACTGACCACCTGAATGAGAGTAGGCTTGTTCAGCTTTTCTTCTTCAGCTACTTTCTTAAGTGCCTCCTCTTTCTCTATATAAGCCTGAATTTCCTCATTAGTGAGAAGTAGCATCACTCCATTAACCTCATAAGGGACCCTGACTGGTTCATCAGGGTCAGGCCTTCTTTCTGAGGAAGCAGGCACCAATATTTTTGTAGGTTCAGGCTCTGATGTTGTTAGAATGCCTTTGCCTTTGTCTTGGTGAGTTGGAGCTGTTTCAGGAATCTCCCCCTCAGTGTGAGAAGGAGGTTGTTCTTCAGTGACTTTTTCCCCCTCAACTGTTGCTGGAACCTCAGTGAGAGCAAGAGTTGGTGTGCTCACTGAAGCTGAGGGAGGAGCCTGACCTTTGAAAGCTTGATATATCTCAGTCATTATTGATTTGATGTCCTAGGTGTCTTGCTGAAGAGTTGAGACCTTAGCCTCAAGAGATGCCTGAGAAGCTTCAATAGTAGTCATTCTTGGCCCAAGATTCTAGGCCAAGGAGTTCGAAGACTTGGCCCATTATGCCAAATGTGCCTCCAAAAGAACCAGGGAAGACTTGATGGAGTCCACTGAAGAGCTGAGACCCTGAAGGTTGGAAGAGTTCAGCTGGTTGACAAGTTTAGCGAACTGGGCTGACTATTTTTGATAAGTCTCAAAAGCCTGAAGAATTTTCTTGTTGAGCTCAGGATCATCTTTCACTGACTCTTGAATAGCTGCAACGCTCTTGGTAATTTTGGAGAGAGTAGCGTTGAACATTTTAAGATTCTGATCAAGAGTTGTCAAGGAGTAGGAAACCGCTGATTGTTGCTCATTAACTTCATCACTATAAGTATCAATGGATTCTTTCAGATCGACATAATGAACCGCAGCTTCACAATGTTTATCAAAAATTTCTCTAGTGAGTCCATTAAAAAGAGCATTATTGGCCTTTCCTAAGAACTTGACCAATTGTCTCTCAGTGAGAGGAAGGATGTTGTCATACTTCCTGAGGTTAGCTGGGCAAGAGGACCCAGAGTCTGATGATTTATCATCCTGAGACGCAGATTCTTTAGACTGATGTGAAGAAGATTGATGAGTTTGTTCAGGGATATTAACATCAGTATCCATATCATCTCCTGCTGCAAAAACCTCTTCCTCACTTTCATTGAGGAGCTCATCATCAGAATCAAAAACAACTTGAATGTCCGCCATGGACTGAATCTGCAAAAAGTGACCCGGATCCTCTTCATACTAAGACTTGCCTTGATTTTGGCCAGGTCCTGACCCCGTCATAATAACTAAGTGGGTTAGCTCAGCCTGACTAGCCATAATAACTGAGGGGGTTTTCTCAGCATGGCTTTTGGGGTAAGTTCCCGAGAGAAGGGATCCGCCGGGAGTGGTTGTGAGTTCTATATCAGTGGGTGGTTTTAATCCCTCTGAGTCTTTGTCCCCCTTAGCGCCTTCAAGTACTGACGGGTGTTTTCCAGTACTATCATGAGGCACTGTTTGTGATGGTTGATGGACCCCCTTCCCATCAGGGTTGTACTGCTCTTTTGGGGATTTAGGGTCCCTGACTCCCTGAGATCCTAAGTGTGATTTCTCATGGCCGTAAGCAGGATGTGAGTGGGTGTGGGTCTCCTTCTTAGTGGAGTAGTGCTACCCCACCAAGGATTTAGGACCCTGTACTCCCTCAGGCCCTGATTGTGATTTGTCATTGCCTTCATCAGGATGTGATTGGGTGTGGGTCCCCTTCTCAGTAGAGTGGTGCTGCCTACGTAGGATTCAGGACCTTTTCCTCCCTCAGGCACTGATTGTGATTTATTAGTGCCTTCATCGGGATGTGATTGGGTGGAGGTTCCTGATTCCACTGGCTTGTTTATGTCAGTGGAACCATGAGGAAAGGGTTTGCCCGAGGTCACTGAGGATGATTTATTAGTGACCTCTGTTGGCCTTTGTTTTGAGGTCAAGATGGTCTCAGTGAGGGGTGTCTCAGAGGTATCGGCCAAAATTAACCCTTGTTTAAGGTTGTTTGGGTCAACAGTCTCAGTGGTGAGTGGTTTGGGTTTAACCACCCTACTGCGTTGTGCCCTCTTCCTCTTCTTCTCCTTCTTTTCAGGAGAAGGTACTGGGGAAACAACATTTTCCCCTTGAATAGCCACCAACATGTAGTCGGTCAGGGCTATTGGATGTACCTCAGTGGTTCCAGCTGAGTAGTTGGCCTTGTGTAGAACGTCAGGTTTTGAACCTTCGATGTCAGGCCAAACATACTCAGGGCCAAGTAGGTCCTGAAGCACGCAGGAAATAAACCTAGGGTAAGACATGTGTTTTTGCCTAGATTTCCCTGTGAGCTTGGCCACGAGGTCTCGGAAGATTATTCCTCCGATATCTATTTTTCTACCCTCCGGGAGACTGAATAACATCAATTGTTATGATGATTTCAATTGCTCGACGTCAGGCCAAACATACTCAGGGCCAAGTAGGTCCTGAAGCACGCAGGAAATAAACCTAGGGTAAGACATTTGCTTTTGCCTAGATTTCCCTAAGAGCTTGGCCACGCGGTCTCGGAAGATTATTCCTCTAATATCTATTTTTCTACCCTCTAGGAGACTGAATAACATCAATTGTTGTGATGAATTCAACTGCTCCGTGGAGGATTTATTACCTCCAAGGACCTGAATTACAAAGGTCATCAGGATCCTCCAAACAGGGTGGAACCAGGTTTTGACTATTGGAGCCTTGTCCAATAAGGCTCCTGCGGCCATTTCAGGACGCTTAGGGTCATGAGGCCCTAGTAAAAGCAATTCGGCTTTTACTTCTTGCTCAATAGGGTTAGGCTCATAGTTCTCAGTGATGTCAAGACTAGTGGCCTTGATGAAGGTTTGTTAGTTAAAGGAGAGGGTCTTTCTCCCATTCATCACCGTGAATGTGATCACTGAGTCCTTGGTGTCTTCAGGGCAAGTTTCCACTGCAGTGCACCAGAATTCCCTCAAATAGTCATGATATATGCCTGGGGGGGTCTTGGTAAACGTCGTAGCAAGAAAGCAGTTTTGTAGGTATTTTACTGCATTCTTGTGCGCCCAAAACCTTTGGGGGTAGGAAAAGTTTCCTACCACGTTATTTTTAGTGAGGTCTACATCCCCCAAGAGGAATTCCATATTAGGGGCGTATCTGATAGCTTTAGAGGAAGCCATTTGTGTTGGTAGGTCTGAGTTAACAAATGATTTGGGTTTCTAAAGGCTAAGAACACACACACAATGTTTGTTTTTTAGAGAGAGAAAATGGGCATTATTTGCTTAAGATTTCTAAAAAACGTGTGTGCGTGTTTTCTTTGTGTGGGGTATTTATATGGAAATGAGGTGGAGGGTAATTTAGGCAATAAGTGAGTTAATTTTTTGAAAATTAAAAATGATTTTGAATAAACGTTTTGGAATCCGCATTAAATGCCACCACTCTACTTCCCGGGTTTTGCGCAACTTTCGAGGTGAACAGTTGAGCAGTTCTTCAAAAGTGGAAGTTGCAAAGTTTTGATCATCACACAGTTTTGTGTATGAGAGAGGGCATTAAATGCCAAGTGGGAATGTGGGGGCCCAAAGGTGGATGCCAGAAAGGCAAAGGACCAAATATTCTTATATTAAATAAGAATTCAGTTATCAACCTCGGACATTTACTAACTAGATACTTAGAGCATTTAAGTTAGTATTGAATGTCATCTTGAGGGCCCTGAATGACTTTTCATTTAGTATTTAGGGTTCAGGGAAACTTGCTTGTTCAGGGACTTGGGTTTAGTTTTTGAGGTACAAGGGTTCAGGAACTTGGGTTTAGTTCCTGAGGTACACATTGAGTCAGGGACCTGAGGTATTCGGAATTTACACTTAGTTTGAAGGATTCAATCAGTGGACTGATTCTCTATATCCAACATTCCTAGTTCAGCTTTCAGTCTGGTGAAAGTTGGTTCATCCAATGGTTCGGTGAATATATCAACTAGCTGATACTTAGTAGGAATAAAGTGTAATTCTATGTCACCATTCATGACATGGTCCCTGATGAAGTGATATCTAATATCAATGTGTTTGTTCTCTGATGAAGAAGAGGGTTGTTTGAGATGGCAATTGCACTTGTGTTATCACAAAAGATGGGAACCATCTTATACTGGATTCCATAGTCACTTAGTTGACTTTTCATCCATAGTACATTTGCACAACAACTTGCTGCTGCAACATATTCAGCTTCAGATGAGGATAAGTTAACTGATTGTTGCTTCTTGGCACTCCAACAGACTAATTTACCACCAAGGATTTGGCAAGAGCCTGAGGTGCTTTTTCTATCCATGTTGCATCTAGCATAGTAAGAGTCTGAGTATCCCTTGAGATCAAAGCCTGAACATTTTGGATAATATAATCCAAGGTTTGGAGTACCTTTCAGGTACCTAAGTATCCTTTTCACAGCAGTGATATGAGATTCTCTTGGGTCAGATTGATATCTGGCACATAAGCAGACTGAGAATTAGATATCAGGCCTTGATGCAAGTAAATACATCAGTGATCTTATCATTCCTCTGTAAAGAGTTTGATTCACTGGTTTTCCAGTCACGTCAGGACCAAGGTTGTTTGGAGGTACCATGGGAGTTTTGACTGAGGCACAGTCACTGAGCTCATACTTCTTCAGTTGGTTCCTGACATACTTCTCTTGAATGATAGAGGTTCCTTTATCAGTCTGCTTGATTTGCAGACCAAGGAAGTAAGTCAGTTCTTCCATCATGCTCATTTCAAATTTCTTTCCCATTAGTTTTTCAAACTGTTTGAAAAGTTTATAACTAGTTGAGCTAAAGATGATGTCATCAACATACACTTGTACAAGTATGGCATCAGTATTTGTCTTGTAGATAAACAAGGTGTTGTCTATCTTGCCTCTGACAAATTTATTTTGGATCAGGAAGGCTGAGAGAGTCTCATACCATGCCCTGGGAGCTTGTTTCAGTCCATAAAGGGCTTTATTAAGTTTACAGACATGATCAGGAAACTCATGGCTTTCAAATCCAAGAGGTTGCTGGACATAAACTTATTCTTTCAGTGACCCATTTAAGAATGCACTTTTAACATCCATTTGGTACACCTTGAAGTTCATGTAGGTTGCAAAAGCAAGGAAAATCCTGATAGCTTCCATCTTTTCTACTGGTGCAAATGTTTCTTCATAGTGAATGCCTTCTTGTTGATTATAGCCTTTGGCTACAAGTCTGGCCTTTTTTTTTAATGACTATACCATTTTCATCAGATTTGTTTTTGAATACCCATTTCATGCCAATGACTGAAACCCTTTCAGGGAATTTAAACAAGGTCATTACCTTGAATCTGTCAAATTGTTCCAGTTCATCATGCATGGCCTGAGCCCAACTTGGATGATTAAGAGCTTCCTTAACACTTTTGGGTTCAATTGTGGAGATGAAGTCCACAAATAGGCATTCATTGGCTAAGGCTGCTCTTAGAATAGCAGCCATGCTTCTGGTGAGCATGCCTTCAGTAGGCTCTCCAATTATATTGACAAGTTCTATATCTTGAGACATAGTCCAACTGTCCTGAGGTCTTGGTTACTGATTAGAACTTGTGAAGGCCTGATAGGTAGGGTCAGGATCAGACACATGATGATCTTCAGCATCTTGGGTATCTAAGTGGGTTGACTCATGTTGGGTCCGTCAGTACCCAAGAGTCCTTAAAACAGGATTTTAAAACAAATTATGCTAAGTGTTAATCAACCAAAAACACAATTAGGTCACTGAGTGAACAGCCACTCAGTAAGTCATCTTTAGGATGCTTAAGACGAATTCAAGAAGGATTCACTGTCAGGAAGGCGGTACTCCCTGAGTAGGACTTAAGCCAAAGAAGAAGATGATGGGTTCAGTGAGTGTTGGACAAGAACTCACTGAACCCAGTCTCCTCAACAACAATAACTGATTGAAGACTGAAGAATGAAGACGAAGACTGAAGAACCCAATGCCTGAAAGAAAGGCGGGAATTGTTTGAGAAGATAAGAGTGTCAAACTAACCACTCTTATCTTGTCACATACAAACCTTCCCTAATGCGGCTAAAAGTCATGGAGTGTCAGACCAACCACTCCTAAGACTTTATAGTGCATTCCTATTGGTTTTTGGAAATGACAATTACTGTTGTAGTTTTCAGACACGCTTGCTTATTCTTTTAGTATTTTATTCACTGTTACTCTTTTATACTTGTGTATAAATAGGAACTGTTAGGAGAAAAGGGATTTAAGTTTTGTGCATTAAAAGCTTAGACTTTCACAGAACCCTTTTCTCCTACAAAGAGTAACACATCCCTGAGATAGCTCAGTGGGTCTTATTGTTACCACTCAAGCAAAACTTGAGTTTAGATAGGAGACACCATACCTTGTCTATTCAATCCCAAAGTATTTGTTCCGCAAAACACTTTGGGTAATAGATTATTTGATTCATTTCTAATAAGAATTTAAACGTTGAAAAAACTTGTGTCTTTTATATTTACGTTTCTTTAATCTGTTAGAATAATCAATACACTAATCTCAGTCATTAACATAATTAGATTAACTTTCAGTTAATTATAAGCGTGTTTAGGACCAACAAGTGGCATCAGAGCTTCTGGTTTATAAAATCTTTTCAAACTAAGAGTGCTCAAGGTTTTTAAAACTAAGATCCTACTATGGCTGATATTATTGTGCCTCAGCTAGTCGATAAAAAGGGTGGCAGTTATTCTGCTATTGCACCCAGACTCGAAGTTGGAAAATTTAGCAAATGGAAAAAATGAATGATTTACTATTTAACTGGTATGGAACCATACTACATCACTTGTATCAGGGATGGCCCATTTGTCTCTAAGATGGCTGAAGGGCTAAACAAACCTGAAGCTCAATGGACCATTGATGAGAGAATGGTGGTTAATCAAGACCAACACCTGAAAAGCATCCTTATATCTTGTCTTCCCGACGATATAATGGAATCAGTCATCAACTGTTTAACAGCCAAGAAAAATTGGGATGACCTGGTTAATAGCTTTGAAGGACCCTCAGATACCAAGGAAAACATAGTCATGGACCTGAAACTTGAGTACAACACTTTCAGGGCAAAGGACTCTGAAAGTCTCTCTCAGACATATACCAGATACAAGACTTTGATAAGAATTATCAAATGATGGTGTAGTTTTGTCTAAGCATGAGACAAATGTTGGCTTTGTCAACAGTCTCCCTGAGAAGTGGCTAAACTTCTCATTAGGCCTCAGGAATGCTAATCACATTTAGACCCTTGAGCTTCCTGAGATCTATGAGAAGTTTGTCTATGAAGACAACTTGATCTCAAGGAGATACCCAGACTCTAAAGCTCTTGAGACCAAAAAGGCCTTGACCTCGACCTCTTCACCCATATCAACTGCTTTTTATTCAAATGGTATTGTGCAGGATTTTCAAGAGGATTCTGAAGATGAGCTTGATGAAAGAACTGGTGATGAGTACCTAAATGATTTAAACTTGGAATTCCAAGAAAGGGCACTCCTTGCTAATTCAATATGTTTTATCAAGAAAAATCAGTCAAACTTTTCAAAAGCTAAAGCAAATGAAACCACTGACTGTTTCAGATGTGGTAGAAAGGGCCAGTTTGCTAAAGACTGTTATTCTAAAACCATCTCAGAACCCTCTTATAAATTTTCAGGAAACAGTTCCTCAGGAACTAACAAGTTTCAACCTAGAATGCTTCAGTCGACCCAACATTTTCAAAACAATAATGTTCAAAAGGGTCAAAAGGACTTTGAAGCTAAGTATAGGAAAGCTAAGGCTAAACTTGCACTTCTTGAAACTAATCCCACAATGTCTCAGGCTGCTCAAACTTCCAAACCTATTCAGACAAAGAACAAGGTTCTAGTAGCTGAATCTTATGATTTGGATTAAGAAGAGGTCTCCTCAAAAGATGAGGAATTAGAGTGAGTGCACTGATGGCACCCTCTGAACGTGATCAGGTGGCTGTTGGGAAAAGCCATGCAAGGAATGAGGAGTGTGGTAGAAAGGGCCAGTTTGCTAAAGACTGTTATTCTAAAACCATCTCAGAACCCTCTTATAAATTTTCAGGAAACAGTTCCTCAGGAACTAACAAGTTTCAACCTAGAATGCTTCAGTCGACCCAACATTTTCAAAACAATAATGTTCAAAAGGGTCAAAAGGACTTTGAAGCTAAGTATAGGAAAGCTAAGGCTAAACTTGCACTTCTTGAAACTAATCCCACAATGTCTCAGGCTGCTCAAACTTCCAAACCTGTTCAGACAAAGAACAAGGTTCTAGTAGCTGAATCTTATGATTTGGATTAAGAAGAGGTCTCCTCAAAAGATGAGGAATTAGAGTGAGTGCACTGATGGCACCCTCTGAACGTGATCAGGTGGCTGTTGGGAAAAGCCATGCAAGGAATGAAGAGTGGGTAAACATCACCATGAAGAAGGTAAACACGTTACTTTCTATGGATGACAATTCTGATTGGCAGTCTTACATGAATTATACTTGTGTAGATCTTAAGTTTGTTGAAGAACAAAGGCTTAACCTGTTTTCAAAATATAACATTATTGTGTCAGAATTGAATAAATGTAGAGATGAATTGCTTGTACTGAAGGAAGCCAAATTAGAAACAATTACTCTACAAATTCAAAATACTAAAATTTTGAAACAAAACTAAGCCCTTCAAAAGGAACTTAACAAAGAAAAGGCTGTCATTAAAAGCTGGACTAAAAAGAACCCCAAGGTTTTTGATACTATGGGTTTAATTCCTAAGAAAACTATAGGAATTGACTATCTTACTGAAACCCCTAGTGAGAGCCATAGTGAAATGACCTTTATTCCAGCTGGCATATCTTTTGAGCATGAAATGAAACCCAAGT
>CP139505.1:235224523-235254657 GCA_021014915.2 Artemisia tridentata subsp. tridentata
TTATATGTACTCTCAGGCATTGGACGAGTAAATAAAATAGACTTGCTTGATCAGACAATCGGATTAGTTTGCACATATGTAGTAGGGTGTCAGTGTTCTACTTGCCCTGAAACAGAAAAGTTGACATTGGTTTTCTCCCTCAAGAGACTAGCAAATAGAGCATCTCCTACACGATGGTGAAGCTGCATTTCACAAAAAAAGAGGTCACAGATTCGGCACTTTCCTTGTCAGGAGAATTTGGTTGCAAGAAAGTAAATATGAAAGAGCAGCCAACACATTTTTGTGCTTACATTTGTATCCATGTGCTAATAACACACATGAGATCAAAGAAATTATGATTCCTAGTGACTAAGCCGAGGAGGAAAAACATGAAGAAAGTAGCATATACCTATAATTTCTGCAACAGATGCTCTCGAGGCCATGTGATGAGAATTTGCTTCGCAATTCTGAATATCTTGATTGATCCTGCTTTATCCAGTGACCAGTTTAACGCGAGAAGAACTATTACTATATAAAAAAAACTGGAGTGTAGTTGCTGTATTGAAATATTTGGGATTTCAGAAGGCTGAGGTAATACAGGGATGACACAAAACATGGTGCTTATCCTTTAGATGTTTGGAATATTCTTGAAACAGATCTAATGTCCCTTTGCAATTGACCACACATAATGCAAAATTAACTAACTACTTGAAACTTCACTGATAAGCAAAATTAAGTTTATTGTTTCACGCTACCATGAAAGATCATTTCATGTTCTCCAAATCTTCATAAATATTTTTTCTATATGAAGATCTCACAGTGAATATTACATTAGAAAAACACCAAGCCAAAAGGAATCCCCTGGAGCAAAGATATGATGTATTTACACTTGTGAGATAGCTTGTATGGTACTAACAACTAGTATACATGGTACACTTCAATCTACCTGTCATCTTCCTTTTCGTCTATAGCAACTTTTCATTAGTTTGCCAGCATTAAGGAGAAAAGCAGCTCTATCCTGAATCAAGACTCATAACTGTAATAGTCAATATGGCATTTTTTATGGACAGATTGTGTAGACATCGATAACTTTGTGATGAAATCAAATATCAAGTAATTATCAGCAAGAAAGAGGTAGAATTCTCCGACCTGTTCATCCGTGCGTGTCATAGTGTCTTGAATTGTCTTAAGGAGCGCCCTCCAACATCCCTAATTCCGAACACAAGGCCTAATAAATTAAGAAAATAACCTTACAGAAACGTTGAGGACACTTTTGTGTAAAACAGAGACTCAAAAGCCAATAGATTAGTACCTTGTTCTCTGAAACTAAAGTCTCTATGATCCCTTCCTTCATTAATATACTTTCTGAAGGTAAGCTCGGTTAAGGAAACCCTGGCATTCATCGATCGGTAGTTAAGCGCATTAATCATTTTTTTTTTAACGTATAAATATATATAATATATGGTATGGATATCGCATCTATCTTCGATTGGCATTGATCAGTTATACTTGCCGTCTCAAAGCTGTGACTAGAGCTCTGCAATTACCTTCTCCTTTCTCTGGAATCATTACTTTCCAGTTCATTTCCTTTGTCATTGATATTTTCTGCACAAAACAGAATAAGACAGTAAATATGTTGTCAGAAACAAGCCCTCGCTGTGTATCACATATAGCTATTTAGTATTAACATTTTTTTTCCCATTACACATGCATATAATTTACAGCCACAAAAAATGTAAATACCTAAATACTAGTCTAGTGCCTATGTGCATGTCAGATGTGCCAGTAATGGTCTGCTCGCTTATGATAAAACAATATATTGAAACAACTGCATTACCGATTAATAAGTTCTAAAATGCGCATACTGTATCGATTTCTATCTTTAAACGGGCCACTGAAAAAATCAATAAGAGAGATTAGCAGTGATTCAGAATATGTAAAGGTACTAAAAATTAGGTCCTATACTCAATTGACAAAACAATTGAAATAATTATTATTCAGATAAGACACACCTACTTCCTCTTTCTCATCGACAACACATTGTGCTTACCCACTACTTGCTTGACTAAGGATGCTTCTTTCCGTATCGCATCCAATGATGCTTAATGAGCATTTGTCTTCTCAAAGAGCATGACAATCTTTTTATCTCTGGGCTCATAGACTATGAGTCCACTCATAGATCTTTTCGATTCACAAGTAGATTCCTACATATATCATCAGATAAAGTTTGAACCAGAGGAAGCCAAATTCAGACTTATAAATAGGAATTTTTCCATGTCTCAAGTTGGTTACCTGGAATCGTCACATCCTCTGTGCGCTGACCATATGTATAGACAGATCAACCGAAGCTGCTCTATTCTCTATTTAGGCAAAGTGGGGAAGACGCATGTAATACAAAATATAAATACCCAGGTATATGATAGCAAATTATCAGGTAGAATGACCGTGCCATATTTATCTGTGTAGTTCCGTATAATGCTAGTTTACTGATTAATCTCTCTGTTCAGGTGAGGTTGACAGTCAAGTCAAATGGTTGACTCCTCATGATGACTTAAAGATTATGGTTACCTTCTTGGAGTTCTATGAGGTCAGTTGATCAAAATTTCATACATTTGTTTCGAGTTTTGTACTATTGCTTTGACTGCATTCCTTTTGTTATTCTTTAACAACTCAGTGCTCTAACGTACTTCTATTTGACATATGAATGTGCTTTCATTTGACAATAAAGAGTTGATACATAAAGGAGTTCTATTTAACTCAGTGTTCGCATTTGGGCTGCATTCCGTTTTCAAAAGTTGGTTCGGTTTCCGGGTTAAAACCAAATTGTGAACACCCTACGCCTTATGTTACAACACAGTGATAGTAACAAATTAGCAAGACATGATATCAGTATCAGTTTTTGTTTTTTGTACTCCATTCCCTCTATCGAAAACAGGTAAAAACATTTTACACACATAAACATAATCGAATTTACTTCAAGTTAAAGAAACAAACAGAGGGGTGGTTAGGATGGCCTTTTATTCGACAACAGAGAGTTGATACTTAACACATGGCAATATTCAACCTTAAGGGTGTAATCAACTATACACAGCAAAACAGCAGTCATGTTTTACTAGATGAAGTGTTTAGACAAGGCTCAAAAATCTGATAAGTATGTAGCATAACATTATAATTATCATAATTCAAACAACATTATTAACGAGAATCAACATGGAAACAGAAAGGTAGAAAGGCAAACTGCAAAATAGTGTTGTGGGTTGTGCTAGACATTTGATCATAAGACAGGTTACAAACAGGAACAGAATAACATTGTTAGTTGTGCTAGAAATTATATTGAACATTTAATTAGTAGGCAGTGCATAGATGAGCTTAATTTGTAGCAAATTTAGTTATAACTGTTATGTACATGAATTTTAGCATACATGACAATGTTGTACTATTTTAGCTAAAGCAGTGTTGCCAACGCGCGGCAATATTCAGTTAAAGAAAACAGAACCAGGTTAGTGGTTTGTTCAAGAACATAAAGATAAATTAAAGCATAAATATATAAAAATTAATAAGAAAGAGAGTTTGAAGTTGAACAAATACATGTAAATAAACTAAACATCCTCAGCTGCTGCTTTCCCAATCTTGTCGTTTTGTTTATTTCTTTTCTTAATCCATCTATTTTCCCTTTTAGGCTGGTTGATTCTCTTGTTCTTCTTTTTCTTCTTATTCTTCTTCACCATCAAGAGTTGCTTCTTCTCCTCCTTCCTCTTTTTCTTCTTATTCTTCTTTTTCTCGTCCTTGTTTAAGGTTTGAGATTCCT
The DNA here is from genome assembly GCA_021014915.2 of Artemisia tridentata subsp. tridentata. Taxonomy (NCBI): domain Eukaryota; kingdom Viridiplantae; phylum Streptophyta; class Magnoliopsida; order Asterales; family Asteraceae; genus Artemisia; species Artemisia tridentata. Next base: position 235,228,311 of record CP139505.1, read on the forward strand.
CCTCCTCTTGTTGTTTAGGATGATCATCAACTGATTGAATTGATTCTTCTTCTTTCTTTCTTTTTTCCCAAACTTTTTGATACCTAGTATGGATAAGGAATTCATCGAAATTCATCTTATAAAATTCTCTAGCTTTTTTTTCGAAATCGTATGGGACGTACGGCAATTTTTTTCTCTTTAAATAACTTCTCCACTCACGATCTGCCATTTTTTCTTCATCGAAAAATGGATCTAAAAAATTCAACATCTTCTCGACTTTTGCTTAGGGTTACGCTTTGGTTTGGGAAGAAGATGAAGATGAAGAAAGGGGGATTGTATGTGATTTTATTTTTATAATTATTGCCAACCGACTTAGTTTTGTTTGAGATTAAAATTTAAGGCATAATATATATATTATATATATATATATATATATATATATATATATATATATATATAGGGGCACTTTCTTGCGAGAACCATCTTATCTGCGAGAACTGACAGAACCTCCAAAAACATTCATGTACGGCTTCAAAAATTATATTTTTGCACATATGTTCTTAAAACAAATATATGTTTTAAAAAAAACATGGTTGTTCTAAAGAATTTGATAAGAAATTGGAAATACAAATTTTTTCTTTGAATGTGTGCATGTATGTTCTTATAAGGCATGCAATGACAATATTGCGGCCGTGTGTAAGGTTTTTGTGAAAAAAGAGGATGAGTTCATGATGATATTGAAGAACATAGGTGGATACTTACGATTATTGATGATTTGCATATATTTTAAAAGGCGTGCATGTATGTTTTTGGTGGTTCTGTCAGTTCTCGCAGATAAGATGGTTCTGAAATGAAAGTCTCACTATATATATATATATATATATATATATATATATATATATATATATATATATATATATATATATATTACATACATATACATATATATATATATATCTAGATATATATATATACATATATATCTAGATATATACATATATATATATATGTATATATATATATATATATATGTATATATATATATATATATATATATATATATATATGTATATGTATGTATATATATATATATATATATATATATATATATATATATATATATATATATATATATATATATATATATTTATATATATATACATATATATATATGTATATATCTATATATATATATATGTATATGTATATATCTATATATATATATATGTATATGTATATATATATATATATATGTATATGTATATATATATATATATATATATATATATATATATATATATATATGTATATATATATATATATATATATACACATATACATATACATATATATATATATATATATATACATATATGTGTACATATATATATATATATATATATATATATATATATATGTATATCTTAACTACTTATAATGCATGTATGGTCAAAGGGGAAAAACCCAAAAGTCAATCCAAATGTGAAATGTTGAAAATATGGTTTACCTATTATACCCTTGAAAACTTGAAAATATGGTTTACCTTTGATAAGTTGATTCGTTATGTGTATCTTGACTACACAAATGAGAAGTCTGCATAAATGATGACTACACAAATGAGAAGTTTCCAAATATAACCATGCATAACACGGTATTCCAAATATGTCTAAGTTGACTACACTTAAATGACAGTATATTGTGTACTCAACCCAAAACTTAAATAAATACACTTAAATGACAGTGAATGACAGTAAACACATTCTCATTGCCTATATAAACAATACATTTCTCACGACAATACAGTATATTGGAGGTGCAAAATCATTTAACTACATAAAACAATGGAGATGCAAAATGAAAAGAATGTGGATGATGATTTTGAGGTGCAAAATCTTTTTTATGTGTCTTCAACAACTTGAATATGTAATCTTTTTAACTTTTTTCAACCCTAATCACTTTTGTTGGCATCACTTTTGTTGAAAAATACATTTTGTCTATAATCACTTCTGTTGGCATCAGTATGTTATTTAGCCTAATTAGTCCAGAAAACTCCGAACGTGCATGCAAAATGTTGTTCTTTCTGTGCTTTGCTCAACTCGTCTTGACTCAAACGAAATATATTTCAAATATAACCAATCACCCCGATTAACAAATTAAAAAAATCATTCAAAAGATATCAATATTTGACAACAAATACACAAGATATCAACAAATATTTTATAAGTTGACAGGATATTATTCAATCTCATTGTAAAAAACCATTCAAAAAATAACTATGATATTGTGACAGTATATAACCATGCGTAAATGACACATTTCTCATTTATATGACACGGTATTCCAAATATAGTTTTCACGACATAAATGATCATTGTCAAACTTAATGACAGTATATTGTGCTATTGTGCTGGAATCATTTTCACGACATAAATGATCATTGTCAAACTTAACTAATTTTGTAGTCAAATATGTTGGACTATATATATTGTGTAACCCAACATCATTTGTACAATTATTATTCACAAAAACACACTCATCTCCTCAAAATACATAAAAAAATGGAAGATAACATGGTTTTGGATGTTGTTCAAGACAATGGTGCCATTCAATCCCAGGTTCACGTATGAAATGTTTTTAGCTATCACATATTTTTTCTTCATTGTCTAATATCTTGTATCTTATTTATACTTATTAGATTGACAACGAAATACTCAATGCTTTTACTCCTATGGACCTTGATTCTGATTTCAACCCTGCTCAAGATGAGGTAAACGCAATATACCTTTAACAACCCAGCATGCCATATATTGCCTGATCTATACAAGTTTATTAGACTCGTATTGTGTTTAAAGTTATATAGTAGTATATATTAAAAGCATATATACATCTATCTATACTAATTTAACAACAACTAAAACCAAATCTATATTGTGCTCGTTTCAATCTGTGTCAACAAATGTGGTTTACATACAGTAGTACTACATACATGTGCCTCGATGTGAGTTGTTATTGGTATGATATGTAGGTATGTTAGGGCACATTCTACAGGGTCGATCCTGGTAACTGATGTGTTTTTTAAGAATGCTTATTTTGAATTTGTGGTTCAAAATAACAAACTAAACGCCTATATAGAATGTGCTTGTAAGTTTACATAATGGTGCATATATAGATATATAGAAAAGAGAAGAATATAGCCCAGTGACATTCAGATTAATATAAGAAACAACAATAATGGCATGCATTTTTTTAACGTGTGAAATGGGGTGTAGATGTGTGATTTTATGTGACATTTGGTGTGTGGGGTAATATCTGTTATGAATGCACGCAGTTTTGCAACAGAATTATTTATACTGGTTGCATAAATGATACTACATATAACAAAATTATACTGAGAATGCCATTTCATTGTTGTCATTTATGCATCTTTTTTAACCTCCATTTTGTGTGTTTGTATGATATTTTTATTGTTCTTGGTACCTTACAGTTTTCATTGTCTACTTTGGTTTATGTTTCTTAACTGGGTTTATGTGATTGATGTGTGATGATAAGTGTAATTTGTCAGTTGGTCATTTGAATGTTGTTGGTTGTAATAATCTATATGGTCCCTACTTTACATTTTCTTCATAAACCGATTTTATTTTAATTGTAGAGCTAGCTGTAGTTGTGAATTGAGTTTTTAGTGAATGTGAGCAAAAAAAAAAAAAGAGTTTTATATGTTGGTAAATGTTGTGATTTCATGTGCAAATTGTGTTAAGAAAACATGCGTGTTATTAAGTGACTAAACATAGTTAACCATATAAAAATTAAAACGTGTCGAGTGATTAGTAAATGTTCACTATCAGAGAATGTCACCAAAGCCAATCATACTAAATACACCACTAAATCATCCAATTGATTTATGCGTATGTCACCGTGCTCATCTATTTTTTGTAGCCATGGGACCCCTACTTCAATGTTGCACGTTTCTCATCACTTAATAACCCACACGCCTGGTACAAAATCGACAAAGTACGCGTTAACTACGTGTGGATGGATGACAAAAACAATAAACTTTACATCATTTAATTGTTTGCTAGATGTCAAGAATTTTTTTCTAGACTTTAGTTATCGTATAATACAATCATTTGCAATTACATTCTGATCGATTCACATTCTATTTTGAACGCTACACAAAACACTCACCACAATATCACAAATCGTTAATTATCTGCCGCTACGAATTCCGTTGCTATGCACGGGTACTCGCCTAGTGTATATAGATATATATATATGTATATGTATATAGATATATATATATATATATATATATATATATATATATATATATATATATATATATATATATATATATATATATATATATATATATATATATATATATATATATATATATATATATGTTCACCTTACACACGGCCACCTAGCTGTAGCAATAATGTAAATATAGGTAAGCAATGACGTAGGATGTAGCTAGTACACCTACCACCTCCTCTTGTATAAATAGAGGCCTTGCCTCAAGAAATAAAGTATGAGTTTTTAGAGTGAAAAACCATCGTGTTTTTAGAGATTAAGTTCTCTCTCTACCTGTTGAAGATTTTAATCTTCTGAATAGCAGGGCTCATCAGTTGAAACGATACAGATTCGTTTCTGAATAGCTGATTTAGAATTCAATTCGCATAGCAAGCGAATTCATATCATTCAATAGCATCCATTATCAATCACCTTTACCATCAATATCATCAATTATCACCAAGATCATTCAAAGAATCATCACCGATTCTTTCAAAAAGTCCATACAAACCATCACCTTTATCACAAATCATTCACTTTACAACAAATTATTAGCCATCCATTAATTACTCCGTTCAAATTCATTTCAAGATTGAATTCAACATGGACCAACGATCAATTATTTTCCGTTCATCATCCAATCAATCTACTATTATGCAGGTAATTATCGCCCGCATGCCCCGCGTATAAATTCTGGTATCAGAGCGAGAAGATCGATCGGTATCAATTATTAAAGAACAAAGAGAAAGAATTATGGAGCCAAAAAGAGAAGAACGATCATTATCAAGAACTAAAGAAGCAGACATGGATTCGAAAAGCATGAAGAAAACAACCATATACCTGAGTATATCATAAAGAAGCACCTAAGGTATAAATTATCAACTTTATCTTTTTACTAATATAGCATATTTTACATTACCAAACTATCGACCAAATATTAGTAATATTTATTTACGATCGATAATTTATTAGTTATTATTAAAAAGATATAAACATGTCAAATTCACCAACCAAAGAAGATATATCAATTATTCATGAGCATGAAAATGAATCAGGATTTATGTTAGATACTATTATTAATAGAACAGCTATTAGAAGGTCAAATTTTACACTATCAGAAAAACATAATTTTGATTATTCAAGATCACTTAGAGAATTATTTTCAAGAAAAAATATAGTATATTTTGGAAAAAATTATTGGAGAAGAACCAGTTCCTATTGAACAAACAAAAGGAGATATTATTATACCTATAATTAATAAACAACAAATAAATGAAAGAATAAAACAAATGAATGAAAAAAGATAGAAGTAAAATAGCATATATTCACATATCAACAATACAAGTAATACTAAAAAGTACATTTATGGGTCACAATACACCTATTGAATTAGAATTAAGAGATGATAGAATTATTGATAAAAAAGAAAGTATTATTGCCTCTGGTAAAGGAAACTTGGCCGAAGGTAAAATAAAATTCGATGTTAACATACAAATGGGATTAAGTTTAAAAGATAAAGATATAAATAAAAGTATTACTATTAGATATGAATTATTAAGAAGATCATTCATGTACAAAGGAAATCATCCTTTTACAGTCACATATCAAATAAACTATGCACTCACTAATTCACACCATAGTATAACTTTTAAAACAAGCGATAGAATTTATATTGATAAACTTTTTGAACCATTATTAAGTCTTGAAACACCAAATTTATTTTCAAAACATAAATATATCGAAAGAACTAGAAAATCAATATCAAATATACCATATGAAATACCATCAGTATGGATACCACAAGTAGAAAAACCAATTTCAGTAATAACTGGAGAACCTTCAAACACTAAAGATGAAAAATTAGAAGAAATAAAAGAAGTAAAAGAAATGATAAGATCATTAAGTTTAAGAATATAAGCTACATAAAAATAAAAATAAATTAGAAAAACATAATGGATTCAGGATTACAAAAAAGATTATTACAAAAAAGGATAAGAGATTTAGAAGAAGAAATAAGAGAAATATCACTTATAATAGATCATTTATTAACTAGAATAGAAACAAGAAGTCCTTATGAAAATCTAAAAGTAATGACTAGAACATTAGCATATGAAAGAAAAAGATTAGAATATACAACAGAATTATTACTAAGAGAAAAGAGAAATCCGATAATTTGTTAAAAATGAATCATATTTCTGAAAATCTTTCTGATCAAAAAGTAGATATTGAGAATAATAAAAATATTACATCATTCGAACCATTTATACCATATGATCAAACCCTATTTAAAATACCTCAAAATTTACCAAAAGGAACATCATATAATATTAATATAATAAAAAACGAAGATAAAAATCAACCTATTGGAGAAAAAGTAGATACACTTATTTCAACACTTAATAATATAATTGAAGCATTAAGTTTTTTAATACTTAGACAATTACCAGAAATGTCAAAAACAATACAGGAAAGGTTAAATGATATACATATATTATTGAATAAAAAGGCAGAAGAATTCGAAAATTTAGAACAAAATCAAGCAAATATAATTGAACAATTATCAAATATAGTCGATACCCAAGAACAAGATAAAGATACTACTATTACCAAAATAAAAGAAACATTATTAAAAAAGTCAACTCTTAAAATTATCCCACCATTACGAATAACATAATGGAAAACCTTGAAGAACAAATCGAAACTCTCACAAAATTAATGTCATCATTAGATATACCATCTGAAGAAACAAAAGAAGATGCAGATATAGTACAAGATTATAGTTCAGACGAAAATCCATATAATTATCCAGGAGAAAGTTCTAATACAAACTATAATTTCGCACAAAAAAGAAAAAAATCATACGTAGATGAAGATTTACAAAGACAATTTAATTATAAACCCCCAACACCTACTGAAAAATACTTATATCAACAAGGAATGATTAGAAACAAGAAAGGTAAATGGGAACATATACCTCCTCAATATATACCAAAAATACCAATAACTAGCATGAATGAAGAAATTTTAAATATCGATTGCGAAACAGAAATAGATGATAGAATCCAAAATTGGAGTAATAGATTAAGTGCTCAGATACAATTAACTGAAGAATTACGAGCATTACAACCAAGAGACTTACTTAACTATGTAATACACAAAACATCAGGAAATGTTTATAGATTCTTGGAATCTATAGATGAACTAGAATTATCAAGAATAGCAACAACAGATGCTATGATAACCTTTAAAAATATTGTAGCATGCATAATACAAGAATTCACTGGAAGAATTCCAGGAAAAGAAGCATCAAATGAAGCCGTCAGAGAACATGCATATTGGAGAATAATTAATCTCAAAATATGTAACATGTGTTATTTAGATTCCTTCATATGTGAATTTTCTGATCAATATTATAAATTAGACACTACAAGGCAAAAATTAGTTTTGGAAATGTTTTTCAATAAACTTCCCGAATCAGTAGCAACAAAGTTGAAAGATATATATACAACAATGTTACAAAACGATGATAAAATAATAGAAGATACTCTAGGAGCTAGAATTAATACATTAAGAATATGGATTAAAGCAGAATGTCTACAAGAAACAGCTAAAAAAGAAGCACAAGTTGATCTTTGTTGTGAAAAACAATCCAATAAGGTCGGTAACTATGGATGCTCTCAAAAATCATTTAAAAAACGAAGAAAAATATGGAAAAGAAAAGCATATAATTCGAAATACAAAATCTTTATAAGAAGAATTCAAGACAAAATTATTTTAGAAATCGAAAACAACATCGTCAAAAGTTATAAAAACCAAGACAATTCTAAATATTGTCCATCTAAAAAGAAAGATTGTAAATGTTGGTTATGCCATGAAGAAGGTCATTATGCAAATAGATGTCCTAGAAAAGGAGAAAAGAAAGGAACAGAAGTATTAAAAATATAGCATATAATCTAGGATATGAACCCATTGAAGATTCAGATATTGACTCAGACATTGAAATATACGCATACACAGATACTAGTGATTATTTTAGTAATACATCTTCTGATTATGAATAAAAATATCAACTGTACAATGTTTACCGGAGTTGTATAACCCGGAAACAAAAGATTTTTTGATTATTGAAACAGATGCATCAGAAGATACATGGGCAGGATGTATGAAGGCAATTACAAATGGAAAAGAATTACTAGGATTAGATATTGACGGAATTCCAATCCCTCAATCTAATCTATCTATAGCACAAAGTATTGATGGAAGTCAAATTCCTCAATCAAATTTAGCATTATTTAAATCATTATGTATTGACGAAGAGAAATTTCCTCAAGCAAACTCATTATTTTTCAAAGCATTAGAAATTGAAAATACAACTGTTTTGAAAACAGAAAAATTTGATTCAAAATTATGCAAATATATTTCAGGTACATTTTCAGAAACAGAACAAAAATACAGTACTCATGAAAAAGAAACACTTGCATGTTTAAAAACTTTGAAAAAATGGAAAATTGATTTATTACAAACAAGATTTGAGTTACGAACAGACTCAAAATACGTAACAGGTTTTTGGAGATATAAATTACAAGAAGACTACTGTAGAGGTCGACTCATTCGCTGGCAACTACAACTACACCAGTTCCACCCATATATCAAGTATATAAAGAGCAGCAACAACACACTTGCAGACACCCTCACCCGAGAATGGAAGGAATAATTAAACAAGCACAAACAGAACTCCAGCAAAAAAGAGACCAAATAATCGCCTTAGAAACACAACTAGCCATCACCAAGAAAAGAAGAAGAAGAGCTAGTAAACACCATAAAATATCTAACCAGAAACTCAAGTCCATCATCAACCTCAGAAACAGAAAAGATACCAGCACAGTCAAAACCGTCAACACCAGTAAAACCAAAATCATCAACCTCAAAAAACCAAGCCTCATGTTCATCTTCACCAGAAAATCCAGAAAAAACCGAATTTCAAAGAATTCAAAGAGAACTCGAAGAACAAATTGAGAAATCAAGCACAAGGAAGAAGAAATGGTACGTTATTTTTAATGGACCATTCAAAGGCATATATTCCGATTGGGCACTAGCAGGACCACACATAATAGGACACAGCGTTGCTCATAAAAGTTACGCATCAAAGGAAGAAGCACAACAAGCATACAAAGAAGCATACAAGGCAATTACTACAGGAGAAGTCCAAACATCAAAGAGATTTGTTTCTCTCAATCAGCACCTTCATAACAAACTGGAAAAATTACGAGGAATGGATTTATTAAAAAGTATTCCAACTACAAAAGACAAAGCAGAAATGAAGAAACCATCAGTCGAGAAATTCCAGCAACTATGGGATAGTCTCATACACTATGGTGAAGCACAAGCATCCAGACTCTTTTATCCAAGAGATAGAAGAATTGGACCAAAAGCAGTATTCATGCCAGGAGCAGCACCAATGGATATTTACAACTATTATATCCATGGTTTAGCAGATACAATATATACCAACGGAGATAGCACCAAAGAGTTTGAAGAATTTCCAACCAGAATCCAGAGAGTCATCAAGTCATACAATGAAGTTTTCGCTAAAGGAAGACCATTGTATTTCAGCATGCGCTCAAGCTACCCTATATTTGATAAGGAACACAATTTACTAGTACCAGCAATCACCATTGCAGAACTAGGAATCAGCTCAAATTACCCAGACAGAGACGAAGTCCAACCAGTAACACCATCCACAGAAAAGTTCGTTGCAGCACTAGCCGGAGTTTATTTTTCATCACTCAAGCTCGGCACTGGAAGATACCAAAAATCAGAAATTAAAGTCAACAATTTTTCAAAAAACACATTAATTTATTCAAAAACAACAGGTACAAAAATTACAGACGATCATCAGAAAATCCTAGCAGAATTCGAAGAACCCTTTGAACAATTCACAGGGCCATTAGCACTACTACCAGAAGACTTCAAGTTAGCATTATGTCAACAGCTACAAAATACAACAAGACATGCATGTGAGTATTGTGCAAACTCACAAATGCAAGAATGAAGAATCATTGTAACTAAAAAAAAAAAAAAAAAAAAAAAAAAAAATGAAAATGGAAAAATCGTGAAGCATCACTGACGACGCCAGAAGACAAAAGTAATGAAGAATCATGAAGCATTATTGACGACGCCACAAGACAAAAGCCAAAAGACAAAAGATCAAGCATTATTGAAAACGCGTGTAGATGCGCCAGGACAGCTGTATAACAATTATTGTACTTTTTTAACTTTTTCTTTAGAGTGGGTGAGTGTGATAAAGTAGTTTGTATTTTAGCAATAATGTAAGGTCAATAATGTAAGGCATGTCGGCCACCTAGCTGTAGCAATAATGTAAATATAGGTAAGCAATGACGTAGGATGTAGCTAGTACACCTACCACCTCTTCTTGTATAAATAGAGGCCTTGCCTCAAGGAATAAAGTATGAGTTTTTAGAGTGAAAAACCATCGTGTTTTTAGAGATTAAATTCTCTCTCTACCTGTTGAAGATTTTAATCTTCTGAATAGCAGGGCTCATCAGTTGAAACGATACAGATTCGTTTCTGAATAGCTGATTTAGAATTCAATTCGCATAGCAAGCGAATTCATATCATTCAATAGCATCCATTATCAATCACCTTTACCATCAATATCATCAATTATCACCAAGATCATTCAAAGAATCATCACCGATTCTTTCAAAAAGTCCATACAAACCATCACCTTTATCACAAATCATTCACTTTACAACAAATTATTAGCCATCCATTAATTACTCCGTTCAAATTCATTTCAAGATTGAATTCAACATGGACCAACGATCAATTATTTTCCGTTCATCATCCAATCAATCTACTATTATGCAGGTAATTATCGCCCGCATGCCCCGCGTATAAATTCTAGTGTGATAAAGTAGTTTGTATTTTAGTAATAATGTAAGGTCAATAATGTAAGGCCTGTCGGCCACCTAGCTGTTGCAATAATGTAAATATAGGTAAGCAATGACGTAGGATGTAGCTAGTACACCTACCACCTCTTCTTGTATAAATAGAGGCCTTGCCTCAAGAAATAAAGTATGAGTTTTTAGAGTGAAAAACCATCGTGTTTTTAGAGATTAAGTTCTCTCTCTACCTGTTGAAGATTTTAATCTTCTGAATAGCAGGGCTCATCAGTTGAAACGATACATATTCGTTTCTGAATAGCTGATTTAGAATTCAATTCGCAGAGCAAGCGAATTCATATCATTCAATAGCATCCATTATCAATCACCTTTACCATCAATATTATCAATTATCACCAAGATCATTCAAAGAATCATCACCGATTCTTTCAAAAAGTCCATACAAACCATCACCTTTATCACAAATCATTCACTTTACAACAAATTATTAGCCATCCATTAATTACTCCGTTCAAATTCATTTCAAGATTGAATTCAACATGGACCAACGATCAATTATTTTCCGTTCATCATCCAATCAATCTACTATTATGCAGGTAATTATCGCCCGCATGCCCCGCGTATAAATTCGCGTGTAAATTCTGGTATCAGAGCGAGAAGATCGATCGGTATCAATTATTAAAAAGCAAAGAGAAAGAATTATGGAGCCAAAAAGAGAAGAACGATCATTATCAAGAACTAAAGAAGCATACATGGATTCGAAAAGCATGAAGAAAACAACCATATACCTGAGTATATCATAAAGAAGCACCTAAGGTATAAATTATCAACTTTATCTTTTTACTAATATAGCATATTTTACATTACCAAACTATCGACCAAATATTAGTAATATTTATTTACGATCGATAATTTATTAGTTATTATTAAAAAGATATAAACATGTCAAATTCACCAAATAAAGAAGATATATCAATTATTCATGAGCATGAAAATGAATCAGGATTTATGTTAGATACTATTATTAATAGAACAGCTATTAGAAGATCAAATTTTACAATATCAGAAAAACATAATTTTGATTATTCAAGATCACTTAGAGAATTATTTTCAAGAAAAAATATAGTATATTTTGGAAAAATTATTGGAGAAGAACCAGTTCCTATTGAACAAACAAAAGGAGATATTATTATACCTATAATTAATAAACATCAAATAAATGAAAGAATAAAACAAATGAATGAAAAAGATAGAAGTAAAATAGCATATATTCACATATCAACAATACAAGTAATACTAAAAAGTACATTTATGGGTCACAATACACCTATTGAATTAGAATTAAGAGATGATAGAATTATTGATAAAAAAGAAAGTATTATTGCCTCTGGTAAAGGAAACTTGGCCGAAGGTAAAATAAAATTCGATGTTAACATACAAATGGGATTAAGTTTAAAAGATAAAGATATAAATAAAAGTATTACTATTAGATATGAATTATTAAGAAGATCATTCATGTACAAAGGAAATCATCCTTTTACAGTCACATATCAAATAAACTATGCACTCACTAATTCACACCATAGTATAACTTTTAAAACAAGCGATAGAATTTATATTGATAAACTTTTTGAACCATTATTAAGTCTTGAAACACCAAATTTATTTTCAAAACATAAATATATCGAAAGAACTAGAAAATCAATATCAAATATACCATATGAAATACCATCAGTATGGATACCACAAGTAGAAAAACCAATTTCAGTAATAACTGGAGAACCTTCAAACACTAAAGATGAAAAATTAGAAGAAATAAAAGAAGTAAAAGAAATGATAAGATCATTAAGTTTAAGAATATAAGCTACATAAAAATAAAAATAAATTAGAAAAACATAATGGATTCAGGATTACAAAAAAGATTATTACAAAAAAGGATAAGAGATTTAGAAGAAGAAATAAGAGAAATATCACTTATAATAGATCATTTATTAACTAGAATAGAAACAAGAAGTCCTTATGAAAATCTAAAAGTAATGACTAGAACATTAGCATATGAAAGAAAAAGATTAGAATATACAACAGAATTATTACTAAGAGAAAAGAGAAATCCGATAATTTGTTAAAAATGAATCATATTTCTAAAAATCTTTCTGATCAAAAAGTAGATATTGAGAATAATAAAAATATTACATCATTCGAACCATTTATACCATATGATCAAACCCTATTTAAAATACCTCAAAATTTACCAAAAGGAACATCATATAATATTAATATAATAAAAAACGAAGATAAAAATCAACCTATTGGAGAAAAAGTAGATACACTTATTTCAACACTTAATAATATAATTGAAGCATTAAGTTTTTTAATACTTAGACAATTACCAGAAATGTCAAAAACAATACAGGAAAAGCTAAATGATATACATATATTATTGAATAAAAAGGCAGAAGAATTCGAAAATTTAGAACAAAATCAAGCAAATATAATTGAACAATTATCAAATATAGTCGATACCCAAGAACAAGATAAAGATACTACTATTACCAAAATAAAAGAAACATTATTAAAAAAGTCAACTCTTAAAATTATCCCACCATTACGAATAACATAATGGAAAACCTTGAAGAACAAATCGAAACTCTCGCAAAATTAATGTCATCATTAGATATACCATCTGAAGAAACAAAAGAAGATGCAGATATAGTACAAGATTATAGTTCAGACGAAAATCCATATAATTATCCAGGAGAAAGTTCTAATACAAACTATAATTTCGCACAAAAAAGAAAAAAATCATACGTAGATGAAGATTTACAAAGACAATTTAATTATAAACCCCCAACACCTACTGAAAAATACTTATATCAACAAGGAATGATTAGAAACAAGAAAGGTAAATGGGAACATATACCTCCTCAATATATACCAAAAATACCAATAACTAGCATGAATGAAGAAATTTTAAATATCGATTGCGAAACAGAAATAGATGATAGAATCCAAAATTGGAGTAATAGATTAAGTGCTCAGATACAATTAACTGAAGAATTACGAGCATTACAACCAAGAGACTTACTTAACTATGTAATACACAAAACATCAGGAAATGTTTATAGATTCTTGGAATCTATAGATGAACTAGAATTATCAAGAATAGCAACAACAGATGCTATGATAACCTTTAAAAATATTGTAGCATGCATAATACAAGAATTCACTGGAAGAATTCCAGGAAAAGAAGCATCAAATGAAGCCGTCAGAGAACATGCATATTGGAGAATAATTAATCTCAAAATATGTAACATGTGTTATTTAGATTCCTTCATATGTGAATTTTCTGATCAATATTATAAATTAGACACTACAAGGCAAAAATTAGCTTTGGAAATGTTTTTCAATAAACTTCCCGAATCAGTAGCAACAAAGTTGAAAGATATATATACAACAATGTTACAAAACGATGATAAAATAATAGAAGATACTCTAGGAGCTAGAATTAATACATTAAGAATATGGATTAAAGCAGAATGTCTACAAGAAACAGCTAAAAAAGAAGCACAAGTTGATCTTTGTTGTGAAAAACAATCCAATAAGGTCGGTAACTATGGATGCTCTCAAAAATCATTTAAAAAACGAAGAAAAATATGGAAAAGAAAAGCATATAATTCGAAATACAAAAATCTTTATAAGAAGAATTCAAGACAAAATTATTTTAGAAATCGAAAACAACATCGTCAAAAGTATAAAAACCAAGACAATTCTAAATATTGTCCATCTAAAAAGAAAGATTGTAAATGTTGGTTATGCCATGAAGAAGGTCATTATGCAAATAGATGTCCTAGAAAAGGAGAAAAGAAAGGAACAGAAGTATTAAAAATAGCATATAATCTAGGATATGAACCCATTGAAGATTCAGATATTGACTCAGACATTGAAATATACGCATACACAGATACTAGTGATTATTTTAGTAATACATCTTCTGATTATGAATAAAAATATCAACTGTACAATGTTTACCGGAGTTGTATAACCCGGAAACAAAAGATTTTTTGATTATTGAAACAGATGCATCAGACGATACATGGGCAGGATGTATGAAGGCAATTACAAATGGAAAAGAATTACTAGGATTAGATATTGACGGAATTCCAATCCCTCAATCTAATCTATCTATAGCACAAAGTATTGATGGAAGTCAAATTCCTCAATCAAATTTAGCATTATTTAAATCATTATGTATTGACGAAGAGAAATTTCCTCAAGCAAACTCATTATTTTTCAAAGCATTAGAAATTGAAAATACAACTGTTTTGAAAACAGAAAAATTTGATTCAAAATTATGCAAATATATTTCAGGTACATTTTCAGAAACAGAACAAAAATACAGTACTCATGAAAAAGAAACACTTGCATGTTTAAAAACTTTGAAAAAATGGAAAATTGATTTATTACAAACAAGATTTGAGTTACGAACAGACTCAAAATAAGTAACAAGTTTTTGGAGATATAAATTACAAGAAGATTACTGTAGAGATCGACTCATTCGCTGGCAACTACAACTACACCAGTTCCACCCATATATCAAGTATATAAAGAGCAGCAACAACACACTTGCAGACACCCTCACCCGAGAATGGAAGGAATAATTAAACAAGCACAAACAGAACTCCAGCAAAAAAAAGACCAAATAATTGCCTTAGAAACACAACTAGCCATCACCAGAAAAGAAGAAGAAGAGCTAGTAAACACCATAAAATACCTAACCAGAAACTCAAGTCCATCATCAACCTCAGAAACAGAAAAAATACCAGCACAGTCAAAACCGTCAACACCAGTAAAACCAACATCATCAACCTCAAAAAACCAAGCCTCATGTTCATCTTCACCAGAAAATCCAGAAAAAACCGAATTTCAAAGAATTCAAAGAGAACTCGAAGAACAAATTGAGAAATCAAGCACAAGGAAGAAGAAATGGTACGTTATTTTTAATGGACCATTCAAAGGCATATATTCCGATTGGGCACTAGCAGGACCACACATAATAGGACACAGCGTTGCTCATAAAAGTTACGCATCAAAGGAAGAAGCACAACAAGCATACAAAGAAGCATACAAGACAATTACTACAGGAGAAGTCCAAACATCAAAGAGATTTGTTTCTCTCAATCAGCACCTTCATAACAAACTGGAAAAATTACAAGGAATGGATTTATTAAAAAGTATTCCAACTACAAAAGACAAAGCAGAAATGAAGAAACCATCAGTCGAGAAATTCCAGCAACTATGGGATAGTCTCATACACTATGGTGAAGCACAAGCATCCAGACTCTTTTATCCAAGAGATAGAAGAATTGGACCAAAAGCAGTATTCATGCCAGGAGCAGCACCAATGGATATTTACAACTATTATATCCATGGTTTAGCAGATACAATATATACCAATGGAGACAATACCAAAGAGTTTGAAGAATTTCCAACCAGAATCCAGAAAGTCATCAAGTCATACAATGAAGTTTTCGCTAAAGGAAGACCATTGTATATCAGCATGCGCTCAAGTTATCCTATATTTGATAAGGAACACAATTTACTAGTACCAGCAATCACCATTGCAGAACTAGGAGTCAGCTCAAATTACCCAGACAGAGACGAAGTCCAACCAGTAACACCATCCACAGAAAAGTTCGTTGCAGCACTAGCCGGAGTTTATTTTTCATCACTCAAGCTCGGCACTGGAAGATACCAAAAATCAGAAATTAAAGTCAACAATTTTTCAAACAACACATTAATTTATTCAAAAACAACAGGTACAAAAATTACAGACGATCATCAGAAAATCCTAGCAGAATTCGAAGAACCCTTTGAACAATTCACAGGGCCATTAGCACTACTACCAGAAGACTTCAAGTTAGCATTATGTCAACAGCTACAAAATACAACAAGACATGCATGTGAGTATTGTGCAAACTCACAAATGCAAGAATGAAGAATCATTGTAACTGAAAAGAAAAAAAAAAATGATAAAGAATCATGAAGAATCGTGAAGCATCACTAACGACGCTAGAAGACAAAAGCAATGAAGAATCGTGAAGCATCATCGACGACGCAAGAAGACAAAAGCAAAAAGACAAAAGACCAAGTATTATTGAAGACACGTAATAGAAAGGCCAGCTGTATACCAAAACCGCGTAATAATAATTATGCATCAGGACAGCTGTATACCAATTATTGTACTTTTTTCAACTTTTTCTTTTAGAGTGGGTGAGTGTGATAAAGTAGTTTGTATTTTAGTAATAATGTAAGGTCAATAATGTAAGGCCTGTCGGCCACCTAGCTGTAGCAATAATGTAAATATAGGTAAGCAATGACATAGGATGTAGCTAGTACACCTACCACCTCTTCTTGTATAAATAGAGGCCTTGCCTCAAGAAATAAAGTATGAGTTTTTAGAGTGAAAAACCATCGTGTTTTTAGAGATTAAGTTCTCTCTCTACCTGTTGAAGATTTTAATCTTCTGAATAGCAGGGCTCATCAGTTGAAACGATACAGATTCGTTTCTGAATAGCTGATTTAGAATTCAATTCGCATAGCAAGCGAATTCATATCATTCAAATCATTCGCATACAAAGCGAATTATCATTCAATACAAACCATTATCATCACTTTTATCATCAATACCATCAATTATCACCAAGATCATTCAAAGAATCATCACCAATTCTTTCAAAAAGTCCAAACAAACACACAACTTTATCATCACCAACGAACCAATCCGTTCACAAATTAAATTCATTCAAAAGAAACCAACAATAATTCATCACAATCACTCCGATTTCAATTTGAATTCAAATTCAATATAAAGAGCATGGACCAACAATCAATTATTTTCCGTTCATCATCCAATCACCAAACAATTATGCAGGTAATTATCGCCCGCTTGCCCCGCGTTACCAGAATTTACACGCGGGGCATGCGGGCGATAATTACCTGCATGATTGTTGATTGATTGGATGATGAACGGAGAATAATTGAGCATAGGTCCATTTGTATTGAATTCAAATTTTTGGGTTGAATTGAACAGAGTTAATGGATGAATTATTGTTGGATACTTTTGAATGAATTTAATTTGTGAACGGATTGATTTCGTTGGTGATGATAAAGTTGTGTGTTTGTTTGGACTTTTTGGACGAATCGTGATGATTCTTTTGGATGGTATTGATGATAAAGGTGATTGATAATGAATGATTTGAATGATATGAATTCGCTTGCTATGCGAATTGAATTCTAAATCAGCTATTCAGAAATGAATCTGTATCGTTTCAACTGATGAGCCCTGCTATTCAGAAGATTAAAATCTTCAACAGGTAGAGAGAGAACTCAGTCTCTAAAAAACACGATGGTTTTTCACTCTAAAAACTCATACTTTATTTCTTGAGGCAAGGCCTCTATTTATACAAGAGGAGGTGGTAGGTGTACTAGCTACATCATACGTCATTGCTTACCTATATTTACATTATTGCTACAGCTAGGTGGCCGACAGGCCTTACATTATTGACCTTACATTATTACTAAAATACAAACTACTTTATCACACTCACCCACTCTAAAGAAAAAGTTAAAAAAGTACAATAATTGTTATACAGCTGTCCTAGCGCATTTACACGCGTCTTCAATAATGCTTGATCTTTTGTCTTTTGGCTTTTGTCTTGTGGCGTCGTCAATAATGCTTCATGATTCTTCATTGCTTTTGTCTTCTGGCGTCGTCAGTGATGCTTCACGATTCTTCATAATTTTTCTTTTTTCATTTTTTTTTTTTTAGTTACAATGATTCTTCATTCTTGCATTTGTGAGTTTGCACAATACTCACATGCATGTCTTGTCGTATTTTGTAGCTGTTGACATAATGCTAACTTGAAGTCTTCTGGTAGTAGTGCTAATGGCCCTGTGAATTGTTCAAAGGGTTCTTCGAATTCTGCTAGGATTTTCTGATGATCGTCTGTAATTTTTGTACCTGTTGTTTTTGAATAAATTAATGTGTTGTTTGAAAAATTGTTGACTTTAATTTCTGATTTTTGGTATCTTCCAGTGCCGAGCTTGAGTGATGAAAAATAAACTCCGGCTAGTG
The DNA here is from genome assembly GCA_021014915.2 of Artemisia tridentata subsp. tridentata. Lineage (NCBI taxonomy): Eukaryota > Viridiplantae > Streptophyta > Magnoliopsida > Asterales > Asteraceae > Artemisia > Artemisia tridentata. The sequence continues at coordinate 235,247,640 of CP139505.1, forward strand.
CTGCAACGAACTTTTCTGTGGATGGTGTTACTGGTTGGACTTCGTCTCTGTCTGGGTAATTTGAGCTGACTCCTAGTTCTGCAATGGTGATTGCTGGTACTAGTAAATTGTGTTCCTTATCAAATATAGGATAACTTGAATTCAAATTGAAATCGGAGTGATTGTGATGAATTATTGTTGGTTTCTTTTGAATGAATTTAATTTGTGAACGGATTGATTCGTTGGTGATGATAAAGTTGTGTGTTTGTTTGGACTTTTTGAAAGAATTGGTGATGATTCTTTGAATGATCTTGGTGATAATTGATGGTATTGATGATAAAAGTGATGATAATGGTTTGTATTGAATGATAATTCGCTTTCTATGCGAATGATTTAAATGATATGAATTCGCTTGCTATGCGAATTGAATTCTAAATCAGCTATTCAGAAACGAATCTGTATCGTTTCAACTGATGAGCCCTGCTATTCAGAAGATTAAAATCTTCAACAGGTAGAGAGAGAACTTAATCTCTAAAAACACGATGGTTTTTCACTCTAAAAACTCATACTTTATTTCTTGAGGCAAGGCCTCTATTTATACAAGAAGAGGTGGTAGGTGTACTAGCTACATCCTACGTCATTGCTTATCTATATTTACATTATTGCTACAGCTAGGTGGCCAACAGGCCTTACATTATTGACCTTACATTATTACTAAAATTCTTTCCATCAATACATAATGCTAAGTTAGATTGAGGAATTTGACTTCCATCAATACATAGTGCTATAGGTAGATTAGATTGAGGGATTGGAATTCCGTCAATATCTAATCCTAATATTTCTTTTCCATTCGGAATTGCCTTCATACATCCTGCCCATGTATCGTCTGATGCATCTGTTTCAATAATCAAAAAATCTTTTGTTTTCGGGTTATACAACTCCGGTAAACATTGTACAGTTGATTTAATATGTTCTAGAAGCTGGGTGTCGGATGGTGTCCATTCCCAACGAATCTTTTCAGAAATTTTCTTTTGTAAAGCTTTTCTTTCTTTTGCTAGATTTTTCAAAAATCCTTGTTCTGCTATGTAATTCAAACATCCTAAAAATCTTTGAATTTGTTTTCTATCTTCTAGTTTATCTGGAAAAAGTTTCAATTTTTCTTGTGTATTATTTGTTAAAGAAATAATTCCATTTTTTGCTATTTTTAGACCTAAATATTCTACTTCATTTTGTAGTAATTTAGACTTCTTTTGTGATAAAATTAATCCTTTTTCTTTTATTCTTTTTAAGACTGCTGATACTGCTTTTATATGTTCTTGTTCATCTCCTTTAGTGAAAACAATGATATTGTCAATGTATGCTAAACAAAAATTTTCTAATCCTTGCAAAACATTATCCATAAATCGTTGATAGATTGATGGTGCTTGTTTTAATCCAAATGGTAGTACATTCCATTCATAATGTTTTTGTGGAGGACAAGAAAATGCTGTTAATGGTTTAGTTGATTCATCTAATCTTAACTGCCAATATCCTGACTTGGCATCAAATGTGCTAAAATGTGTATTTCCTTTTATTTTTTCTAGTATATAATCTTTCCTTGGCAATTTATAGGAATCTCCTATAGTTGCTTCGTTCATTTTTTTATAATTTATAACCATTCGTCTTTTTCCTCTTTTAATTTCATTATTATTTTCGACATAAAATGCCGGTGCTGAATGAGGACTTGAACTTTCTCTTATTATTCCTTTTTCTAATAATTGTTGACATTCTTCTTTGAATTCTTTAACATCTTTAATACTATAAGGTATTCTATTTGGTATATTTATTTCTGCTAATGGATCTTTTAGTTTTATGGATACTAATATGTTATTAGTATTTATAGCATCTAATGGGTTTTCACTGCATACTTCTTTTAATGTTTTTTCTATTTGTTCTTTTTTCATTATTAATAATATTTCTACTTGGAATTTTATTTCTCGTGCTAACATTCTTATGTATTCTGTTTGTGTAACTATTGGTGTTGTTACCAATTTTCTTGTTTCTTTATTTCTTAAAATGACTGATTTATCTGTTTGGGTAAAAGGTTGGTATAATTTTAAAAAATTGTTTCCAATTATTAAATTTATACCTGAATCGTGCATATAAATAGTTGGTGCAATGAATCTTTTTTGATTAATATATATAGGAATCATTCTCCCTACATACCATATTTTGTGTACTGATTTGTCTGCTATAACTATTTTCATTGGTTTTTCTAATTTCTCCCAATTTTTCAATATTTTTTGTTTACCAAAACATATAGATGCTCCAGTATCTATGTATGCAAATATTTTTTTATTTTCGATTGTTACTTCGATGAATGTTGCATTTGGGTTATCTTTTGACTTCATAATTAATCTGTTTCATAAAAGGGTTCTCCAAAATAATCAAAATTACTATCATTATCATAATAATAATCTATTTCTTCTGACTCATATTCATAATATTTTGTCATCCTTTCATTGTATTCTAAAAATTGTTTTTTCAATTCTTCTTCATTGGTTGAATTTATACTATATTCATCTAGACATTCAGCAATTCTCATTCTAGATATCGTATATGCTAATGAATTTTTTATATCTTTTGGAAATGGTGGTATGAAAATAACTTGAAGTGAATTAACCTCTTCATATTCCCATATATTTTCCCATGTTAATTTGGTTGTAGCTAGTTTAGTTCGTTTTTCATAGTATTCGGATAATATTTTAAAAACCAAATATGAATTATCGGTTTCAAATTCTAATTCTTTTTCTTTCTTTTCTATCTCGATTTGTCTTTGTTTTATTCTATCTTGGAATCTTTTTCTAATTTTATTACGGAAATAATTAAGTCCTTTATTATTGTTACTTTCTATTTTATTTGTTATGGCTAAATATAATTGCTCTAATTCTTCTTTGTTGTAATGATCTAGTTTAATATGTTCTAGTCGATGAACGCATGTGTCATTGTTAATAATTCGTAAATCTTGACTGGATATTTCACTCATCTTTCTTATAAAACTTGTTTTAAAGTAGTTTCAAGGCATTCTTCACAGATTATTTTTGTTTTATGGAGTGTTCGTAGTCTTCTCATAAGACGTATTTTTTCAAATATATTTATTTCATTTTTTAATTCTATTTCAGTTTCCTGAATTTGTATCTTAAATTGTTTGATGATTTCTTTTTGCTCATTAATTGTTTTTCGAAGTTCTAGATGATATAAGCTCATTTCTAGCAAATAATTAATTTTGACCTGATTATTTGTATTGTTTTTATATTTTATTTTAAACTATTTCTTAATGTTTTAAAGTACCATTCTATATCAATATGTTGAAAACCAATATATATCAATTTTTCTTTTCTTTTTATTTTGTTTTTAACTATTTTTATTTCTTGTAATATAGTTTTTCTTCGTGAATATAGATATTTTAAAAAATTACTATAATATTGATTATAATTATTGTTCATTTGTATTTTTGAATCACTCATATTCTTAGACTTAATGATCTTATCATTTCTTTTACTTCTTTTATTTCTTCTAATTTTTCATCTTTAGTGTTTGAAGGTTCTCCAGTTATTACTGAAATTGGTTTTTCTACTTGTGGTATCCATACTGATGGTATTTCATATGGTATATTTGATATTGATTTTCTAGTTCTTTCGATATATTTATGTTTTGAAAATAAATTTGGTGTTTCAAGACTTAATAATGGTTCAAAAAGTTTATCAATATAAATTCTATCGCTTGTTTTAAAAGTTATACTATGATGTGAATTAGTGAGTGCATAGTTTATTTGATATGTGACTGTAAAAGGATGATTTCCTTTGTACATGAATGATCTTCTTAATAATTCATATCTAATAGTGATACTTTTATTTATATCTTTATCTTTTAAACTTAATCCCATTTGTATGTTAACATCGAATTTTATTTTACCTTCGGCTAAGTTTCCTTTACCAGAGGCAATAATACTTTCTTTTTTATCAATAATTCTATCATCTCTTAATTCTAATTCAATAGGTGTATTGTGACCCATAAATGTACTTTTTAGTATTACTTGTATTGTTGATATGTGAATATATGCTATTTTACTTCTATCTTTTTCATTCATTTGTTTTATTCTATTGTTTATTTGTTGTTTATTTATTATAGGAATAATAATATCTCCTTTTGTTTGTTTAATAGGAACTGGTTCTTCTCCAATAATTTTTCCAAAATATACTATATTTTTTCTTGAAAATAATTCTCTAAGTGATCTTGAATAATCAAAATTATGTTTTTCTGATAGTGTAAAATTTGATCTTCTAATAGCTGTTCTATTAATAATAGTATCTAACATAAATCCTGATTCATTTTCATGCTCATGAATAATTGATATATCTTCTTTGGTTGGTGAATTTGACATGTTTATATCTTTTTAATAATAACTAATAAATTATCGATCGTAAATAAATATTACTAATATTTGGTCGATAGTTTGGTAATGTAAAATATGCTATATTAGTATAAAGATAAAGTTGATAATTTATACCTTAGGTGCTTCTTTATGATATACTCAGGTATATGGTTGTTTTCTTCATGCTTTTCGAATCCATGTCTGCTTCTTTAGTTCTTGATAATGATCGTTCTTCTCTTTTTGGCTCCATAATTCTTTCTCTTTGTTCTTTAATAATTGATACCGATCGATCTTCTCGCTCTGATACCAGAATTTACACGCGGGGGATGCGGGCGATAATTACCTGCATAATAGTAATTTGATTGGATGATGAACGGAAAATAATTGAGCGTAGGTCCATTTGCATTGAATTCAATTTTCGAATTGAAATTGAACGGAGTAATTGATGGATGAATTATTGTTGGCTACTTTTGAATGATTTGAATTTATGAACGAATTGATAAATTGGTGATGATAAAGGTGATGGTTTGTTTAGACTTTTTGAAAGAATCGGTGATGATTCTTTGAATGATCTTGGTGATAATTGATAATATTGATGGTAAAGGTGATTGATAATGGATGGTATTGAATGATAATTCGCTTTCTATGCGAATGATTTGAATGATATGAATTCGCTTGCTATGCGAATTGAATTCTAAATCAGCTATTCAGAAACGAATCTGTATCGTTTCAACTGATGAGCCCTGCTATTCAGAAGATTAAAATCTTCAACAGGTAGAGAGAGAACTCAGTCTCTAAAAACACGATGGTTTTTCACTCTAAAAACTTATACTTTATTTCTTGAGGCAAGGCCTCTATTTATACAAGAGGAGGTGGTAGGTGTACTAGCTACATCCTACGTCATTGCTTACCTATATTTACATTATTGCTACAGCTAGGTGGCCGACAGGCCTTACATTATTGACCTTACATTATTACTAAAATACAAACTACTTTATCACACTCACCCACTCTAAAGAAAAAGTTAAAAAAGTACAATAATTGTTATACAGCTGTCCTGGCGCATTTACACGCGTCTTCAATAATGCTTGGTCTTTTGTCTTTTGGCTTTTGTCTTGTGGCGTCGTCAATAATGCTTCATGATTCTTCATTGCTTTTGTCTTCTGGCGTCGTCAGTGATGCTTCACGATTCTTCATAATTTTTCCATTTTCATTTTTTTTTTTTTTTTTTTTTTTTAGTTACAATGATTCTTCATTCTTGCATTTGTGAGTTTGCACAATACTCACATGCATGTCTTGTTGTATTTTGTAGCTGTTGACATAATGCTAACTTGAAGTCTTCTGGTAGTAGTGCTAATGGCCCTGTGAATTGTTCAAAGGGTTCTTCGAATTCTGCTAGGATTTTCTGATGATCGTCTGTAATTTTTGTACCTGTTGTTTTTGAATAAATTAATGTGTTGTTTGAAAAATTGTTGACTTTAATTTCTGATTTTTGGTATCTTCCAGTGCCGAGCTTGAGTGATGAAAAATAAACTCCGGCTAGTGCTGCAACGAACTTTTCTGTGGATGGTGTTACTGGTTGGACTTCGTCTCTGTCTGGGTAATTTGAGCTGACTCCTAGTTCTGCAATGGTGATCGCTGGTACTAGTAAATTGTGTTCCTTATCAAATATAGGATAACTTGAGCGCATGCTGAAATACAATGGTCTTCCTTTAGCGAAAACTTCATTGTATGACTTGATGACTTTCTGGATTCTGGTTGGAAATTCTTCAAACTCTTTGGTATTGTCTCCATTGGTATATATTGTATCTGCTAAACCATGGATATAATAGTTGTAAATATCCATTGGTGCTGCTCCAGGCATGAATACTGCTTTTGGTCCAATTCTTCTATCTCTTGGATAAAAGAGTCTGGATGCTTGTGCTTCACCATAGTGTATGAGACTATCCCATAGTTGCTGGAATTTCTCGACTGATGGTTTCTTCATTTCTGCTTTGTCTTTTGTAGTTGGAATACTTTTTAATAAATCCATTCCTTGTAATTTTTCCAGTTTGTTATGAAGGTGCTGATTGAGAGAAACAAATCTCTTTGATGTTTGGACTTCTCCTGTAGTAATTGTCTTGTATGCTTCTTTGTATGCTTGTTGTGCTTCTTCCTTTGATGCGTAACTTTTATGAGCAACGCTGTGTCCTATTATGTGTGGTCCTGCTAGTGCCCAATCGGAATATATGCCTTTGAATGGTCCATTAAAAATAACGTACCATTTCTTCTTCCTTGTGCTTGATTTCTCAATTTGTTCTTCGAGTTCTCTTTGAATTCTTTGAAATTCGGTTTTTTCTGGATTTTCTGGTGAAGATGAACATGAGGCTTGGTTTTTTGAGGTTGATGATGTTGGTTTTACTGGTGTTGACGGTTTTGACTGTGCTGGTATTTTTTCTGTTTCTGAGGTTGATGATGGACTTGAGTTTCTGGTTAGGTATATATATATATATATATATATATATATATATATATATATATATATACAAAGTCATTGAATAAAAGTTTAGTTATCATTGAAAAGGATATATATATATATATATATATATATATATATATATATATATATATATATATACAAAGTCA
>CP139505.1:235254680-235310265 GCA_021014915.2 Artemisia tridentata subsp. tridentata
ATGAAACCCAAGTCAAATGACTGGATTGTCAGGAATAACCCAGTTAGTAAGTTACCAAACTTTAAGACTGGAAAAATCTTACTTCCTGAAAGTGAGGCTCTAAAGAACATGCTTGGACTCACTGACCAACCCAGTAGTACTGAGTTAGTCAATGAGTCTGAATCAGAATCATTCCAACCACTCCCACCTCTGAAAGTCCTTCAGGGAGCTACACCAAGTTCAGACCTCACACCATTGGTCTACTTTCAGCATTCTTCAAAGGAGAAGCCTGAAATGGAAATTTCCATCCTGAAAAGGCAAACCCTTGAAGTCTCAGTAAATACTGATGACTCATCAGCTTCAGTCCCTTCTGAAGTAAAAGCTGAAAGCCCTGATTCTAAATTAGATCAGTTGGCTGAAATGGTCAGGAACCTGAGTGAGAAGATTGAATCTTCTGAGAAACCTTTTCAACCCAAGAAGGAACCCAAATCAGCTTCCTCAAGCACCACCAAACCCAAACCCTCAAAACCTCTGCGTAAGTATGAGCTGTGTCATTATACCGATCATTCCTCTGATGATTGTTTTAGAATCCTTTTCTAAAAGATATGCAAAAGGAAGATCACATGACCTCTGATCACCTATCATACATAGCCACACCAAAGATGGCAAACTTTAAAGCTTAAGCTCTTAAGTATCCATCTGATTCAAAGCAGAAACTAAAACAAAAGGCAAAGCCTTTTGCACCATGCCCTCATTGTGGCTTTAATGAGCATCTCCCTGAGGATTGTCTAATGGACAACTGTTGTGAAATTTGTGGAGATCCCAGTCATGACACCTCAGGACATGAGAAAGTCATTCAAAATAGAAGAGGAATCCCCAAACCATCCTCTCAGTACATTGAGCTCAACTCTGCTATGAAATGCAAAATCTGTGGTAGCTCAGCCCATTCAACATCTAACCATGCATCAATCATTAAGGCTAATCAAGCTAAGCCTACCAAAATGTGGTATCCTAGAAAGAACTAATTCAGTTTACCATTTGTGCAGAAACATACCAGCGAACCTGTTTGGCATCTAGATAGCGGATGATCAAGGAGCATGACTGGTGTGAAAGAATATCTGCACAAATTTGTAGAAAAATTAGGACCCAAGGTGATATTTGCTGACAACTCATCATGTCTCAATGAAGGTTATGGTTCAATAAACTGTAATGGAATAGTCTTTACTAGGATAGCTTATGTCAATGGCCTTAAGTACAATTTGATCAGTGCTAGTCAACTATGTGATGCTAAATACATAGTTCAGTTTGATGATAAGCAAGGAACCATCTTCAATGCAAACAAGGATGTTGTCCTTATTGCACCAAGAAGACAAGATGTTTATGTGTTAGACATGACCATTCTGACTTAGAATGAAACTTGTCTCTTTGCTAGGCCACTGAAACCCTCAACTGGCTTTGGCATAAGAGACTCTCGCACTTGAACTTCAAAAACATAAACAATCTTGTAAAACAAAACAAGGTCCTTGGCTTACCATCACTTGTGTTTTCAAAGGATAAACCATGCTCAGCCTGTGAAAAAGGTAAACATCATAGAGCATCCTTTAAAACCAAGACAAACTTTTCCATCAGGAACTGCCTTCATCTTCTCCATATGGATCTCTTTGGGCCTATCAGTCCTAGATCCATTAACCATGAAAAGTATACTCTGGTCATTGTGGATGAGTATTCATGATATACTTGGGTATCCTTCCTGATAAAAAAGAGTCAGTCAGCTGTAGGGCTGTTCACGAGCCGAACCGAACCAAGCGAGGGTCTGCTCGAACTCGGCTCGAATCGAATTTAGATAACCGAGCGGGAAATGCTTGCTCGAACTCGGATCAGTTTCTAAACGAGCGCTCGATTCACCTCGTTTTCGCTCGAATCATATACAAATAACAGTTTTCAGAAATAGAAAAACAAAATACCACAAAGTCATATCAATACAAAGTTTTGAAATCCTAATACGTTATATCAAAAGTTATGCAAGTAGATACATTAACAAAAAATCATCTTCAATTCATTGCATATTTCATTATAACGAAAGTCCATCAATTATTTCAGCTCCAAATAAAGAAGTGTGGGCCATTATATAAAAATATGCATATATATATATATATATATATATATATATATATATATATATATATATATATATATATATATATATATATATATATATATATATATATATATATATATATATCTACATATTATATATAACAGGATGCGTATGACGTCATCAAATGCAGGATTGATGAATAAGCGCTGGATTGATGAGTAATCATGCTCTTATTCCACCTAAGCAGTCCACCTAAGCAACATTTGACCGAACAAAATTTGTATGTTGACTTTTAATTCCGAAATTTTAAAAAAGTCTCTAAAGATTCGAACTTGGGTTGTTTACATGTCTTAAGTATATATCAATGTTACCATTAGACCAAATTATTTTTTGTGATATAGCTACCACAAAAAATAACTATAATCTTCTTATTTGATGACCATGCGGAATTTTTGGAATTATATATGTATTTTCTAAACATGTATTCCGGTATTTTTCAAAAATATGTTTAATTTGTAGAAGATATGATTTTAAAGATAAGTTTAGAATGTATTTTGTGTAAATATTTTATTCCTGTATTTAACATCATATACCTACTTTTACACTATATGTGGATGAAAATATAACGTTTCTTCTCAAGCCAAAAACACTTGCACAACGATTTCAGAAGGTGTGTTTTTTATATATACTTTAACCAAATAGAATAAGTCAATATTAGTGTTGTTGTTGTATAATTAATTTAATGGTTGCATGTACAGTCGTAAATATAACAAACATCTATTTGTAAGTTGTTATATTCTTATTGATGTTGTTGTTGAAGCAATCTAATGCACAGAAACATTACCATTCAGACGAAACACTTGCTTTCAGAATGTATCTTTTGTTACATATAATTTAACCATTGGGTTGTTGTAATTTTTATGTAGTTGTTGTATAACTAATCTAATGTTTACATAGACCATCATTTATTAACAAATAATCTATTCTTATGGTTGTTGTATTGTTAATGATATTGTTGTTGAAGCCATGTAATGTTTTGTTGCAGAAACACGCATAAACAGTATCAAGTATATCGAGCAGTACTAATAGATTGTGGCAGTGCCAACATGTGTAAAATAAATACACATAAACGGTATCAAGTATGTCTAGCAGTACCAATATAGTATAGCAGTACTAACCATATGTAGGACACTGTATTAACATGGAAATTTATCATTCCGTATCAGGCAATCCTATATAACATGATTCTGATATTTTTAACAAACATCTATCTGTAAGTTATATTCTTTTCGATGTTGTTTTTTTGAAGGAGTTCAATGCACAGAGATATTATCATTCAGAAGAAACAATTGCTTTCAGAAGGTATGTTTTGTTACATATAATATAACCATTGGGTTGTTGTAATTTTTATGTAATCGTTATACAATTAATCTAATATTTACATAGACCATCATTGATTAACAAATAATCTATTCGTATGGTTGTAGTATTTTTAATGATGTTGTTGTTGAAGCCATGTAATGTTTTTGTTGCATAAACATGCAGAAACAGAAACAAGTATATCGAGCAATACTAACACATTATGGCAGTGCCAACAACATGTAAGATAAATAAACAAAAGCAGTATGAACTATATCTAGCGGTATTAATATAGTATGGCAGTGGTAAGCACATGTACGACACTATATTACCATGTAAATTTATCATTTTGTATCAGGCAATCCTATACAACATGATTCTGATGTTTTTTGGATCGAGAAGAAAAGTTTACACCGTCTAAATGAGTATCGAATTGTTGTATATGTTTACATGCGTTATTCATATATCGTAATATTTTTAATGTCTATGCTTATGTTTGTATAATATGTAAACGTCCACATACCGTGAATGTGTTTTCATGCGTTGTGCATTAATCTTAGTATTTTTACTATTGAAAGTACATGAAGTATTTTTGTTGTTATATAAGTTTTAATACATCATGTATTAATTTGGTTTATTTTACCATGTATCAATATGGTTTCCATGACTCTCTTTAATAAATATATGAAAAACCCTGGCCTAACAAAACGAGCCCAGTAATGACTATTCCGAATTAATGATGAGCTATATAATTGAATTATACAATGATGAACTATATGTAAAATAACTCTTCCTATGGATTCATCAAACCCTAAAATATCTCAAGATAAAAAATCACATGCGCCTCGCACTGATTCAAAGTGCGAAGAGCAAACGGTTCGTGGAAAAAAATATGTGACAAAACCAAGCATTGACGATGGGGTACATGATCGACACAGTAAAGATCCAAATACCAAGGTGGACGATGCATTGAGGTTTCTTACGTCGGTTTTTGAAGAAGGTGGATCTTCTCAAAGTAATAAAGGTATTGTATATAATGCTTATAATATCTTCTAAATAGATTTATGTTTTCATGTTAAGCTTATTAGTCCATTATTATTATTATTATTATTATTATTATTTTGATTAGATGAGCTACCTGAGTCTATTTTCCTTGATTGGCTTAAATTGAACGTTGGAGATCCTCAAGAGTCTTTACAAGTTCTCAATGCGGTTCAATCAAAGGTCCTAAAGGCGGAAACTATGATCAACGAATTACGTGGGATGGGTCATGAACTAACTGATGACTATTTTGTGGATTTAAACTTCTTTAGTGATGAAGATTGAAATTTTATCATCTTATTAGTAATCGTTGTTCACAGCCAAATTCAATTGGAGTTCAAATAACGCATTACTTTCATTGATGTTTAACGATTTGAATGTTTTTTAGTTAATCGAATTTGTTAGCAGTTTCATACATCGTTTTTAATTTTTATTAGATGCAAATAATTTTTTACTCTAAATACATAATATGCGTAAATCATGACGGGATATAATCTTATATTTAAATAGGATAATATGCATGGTAATATACGGTAATTGATAAACATGGTATATAGGATATTGGTTAAATTTAAAATATACTTCTCATAGCTTATACAACCTTTACGCCTTTTAATGTACCTAACAATGGTTTGTGTTTTATAAACAAGTGTATGATCGATTTTGTTCAGTAGTTTTATACATCGTGTTTAACTTTCATTAGATGCAAATAATACCACTATTTTTTACTCTAATACGATTATTTTTTATTCTAAATACATAATATGCGTAAATCATTCCGGGATATAATCTTATATTTAAATAGGATAATATGCATGCTAATATATGGTAATTGATAAACATGGTATACAGGGTATTGGTTAAATTTAAAATATACTCATCATAGCTTATACACCCTTTCCGCACCTATAAATGCTGGATCGAATTCGAAAACAATCAAACAATTACAATTCTTTTTTACTTTAGGTTAACAATAATAGTTTTCAATGGGTCGTTTGTTTTTTTCCTCATCAAATCCGCCAAACAAACGTCCGAGAAGCGTTTCCCCAACAAAGGAGATTTCATCAGATCCAAAAACAGACGCAACGGTTGTGAGATATTTCCTACCAATACGATATATTTCCCAACTTAGACGACATATAGCAGAGATGGAGGCAGGAATCGCACGCGATGAACAAACAATGTTTGAGTGTAAAGATGCTATTGATCAACAAAAGAAGAAGATATTGGAGTATCAAGAGACGATAAATAATGTTAAAAAACAAATGGACAACTATAACTGTTTGTAGTTTTTTTTTCGTGTTCGATCGTATTTGTCAGCCTTTATTGTTTTAAAAATACATCTTTTATGTTTAATGTTGGTAGATTGTTGGTTGATTCTTTTAAAAATACATTTTTTGGTTCTCATGAGTTAAAACGTATTAACTTTTTTGAGCCAGCAGTATTAATGAAACAAATAAATAATCCAAATAAGAAGAGCAGTACCCAATAACATGTACACAATCAACATAAGTCCTCAACGGATATGTCACTAATTCGGCCCAGTACCAGCGTCTATCTAACAGTACAAATATATTGATAGCAGTACTAAACTTTATTATTATGAGCTGCGGAAACTTTAAAGGGACGTCTATCCAACAGTACTAACTGTTTGTGCAGATGTGCGAAAATAATTATTAAATAGGAAAATTATGATTTAGTTTTTTTATCTATAATACGTAAACAGGTTTATACGAAGCACCAATTTAAAAATAACACGGCTTTCCATTTAAATTTAAAAACTTTAATTAATATAAATTAACATATTTATAGGAAATACGAATTTGGAAATAAATCGACTTTCAAATTGAATATATTCGACACAATAAAGGTTATGTTTATTCAATTTGAATAAAATCTTAATATTTAACATTATGTTTATTGTATATGCATAAATGTATGTATACACAACATAAATCTGGAAAGAAAGCCACTGTTCAATTAAATGTCGTGTCTTTTCAATATAAACATTGTGACTTTTAAGGAGTCTATAAATACAAAGAGATAACAACCACTTTTTATTATCCTTTTGACTATTCTAATTTACTACAGTATTTACTTGATTATTCAATGGCGTCATCCTCATCAAACCCTAAATCGAATGAGGCTAAAAAACCAAAACGTGGTGATATTCCTCCAATGCCCGATAAGTACAAGATTTACGACATACCCCAGCATATATGGGATAAAATGCATTCAAACGGCGCTCATGCGACTCAAAAAACGTTGATTGATCTTTACAATCAACGTATAAAAACTCTTGAAGAACAGAACAGGAGGGATGAAGAACGGAACATAATAGATGCAGAAATCATCCAGCATCGACAACAGAACATTGTTGATGTTCAACGTCACTATTTTCCCAATAGCAGAAACACAACAAAAAATTGCTGATGTTTTCAAAGATATTGAAAACAGTTTGTTTATTTCTTAATTTTCCTTTTATGTTCAGAATATTATGAAATTTAAATGGTTGTTTTGATTGTAGATGTCATGTGCCGTGATTTTTTTTTAATTGTGCATACTATTAGAACCATTGACCACAATTGTGAATAATCATTGAGTTTCGTGTAAGTTTTGTAACAAATCGACAAAATAAATAGATCAATCCAATTGACTTACTTAATACATAAAGCAAATATCGAAATCAAACATTGTAGAGGGAAAAAACTACTAAAACAACTTAGTTAAAATCGTTCATCTTCATGGCATTACCCTCTTCCTCGCGGACACCGGCTTTGGCTTGAGCACACAAATCAACTAGCAGTTCAAGCAATGCTCGATGCCTCTCTTGAGTTTTTTTCAAAGCATCGAGTGAGTCTAATGCGACTCCACGGTGCCCTAATGCTTCCATGTCAGCTATCATCACTCGGTTCTTCGCCATCACTCTCCTGAGATGCTCACAACAAGCGTGTATCAATTTTGCACAGAACGAGTCTTCATGTGACTGCTGCACAAACCACACGCGCATACAATCATGCAGTTTGGACGAGCCAGAAATTTTCATCAGATCATCTAAAATTTGGAATTGTGCCATTGGAAACATTATGCCAGTTGATCGGCATCTTTCATTATATATTATTGTATTTAAATAGTAGAAGTATCTAAATATATTTAAACTTTGTCAATTATCTTATACCCTACATATATGATATGCTTAAATAATTTCCAAAGATAAGTTTATACTGAAAACACATTGATAAAATTGCTACTTTATAGTAATAGATATATATGGCATATCAAACTTTGTTTAAATTTAAAAGATATTCATTATAGATTATATATTTTTTTACAAGTTAAATATTTTCAATATCTTTCCACAACCATTTGATACTGTGAACAGTTCAAACGAGTTTACAGTATAATTGATTTGTTAGCATCATGGCAACTATATCAAATGATTTAGCAATTCGACCAAGAGGAAAACCAAAACAAAAGGCGCAACAAACAAATGTAAGCAGAGGACGGCCACCAATATATCCAATCGCAATGGGTAATTCAGTTAGTTACAACTACACAGCATTATATTTATATACTCTGGCTATGTTCAATGACAAATATTTTATTGTGTTAACTCAACTTCAATTTACGACAGGTACCAATAGTTTCAGCACACGGCCAACATGCGCGCCTTTTTCAAACAATGACAACATCATCTTAACGCATATGCCAGTAACATGCGTACCAGATGTGAAAAATAAAAATACAACGATACAAAATATTTGTTAATTATTTGTTGATGGAATAATAACTATGTTATATGTTTTGGTTCAGTCTTTGAATGGACCTCCCCTCGGTCTTTTTGTGGTTTATGTGCCTGATGTTGTTTTGGGCTGTGAAAGCGTGTGAGTTGGCCATATGTTGATATCATGAGGATCTGCTGTAAATTGAATTTGCATTAACGTTATCAAATAATTATCATTGTAATATAATTCAGCATGTAAATATCATGTTTTGTAGTTTCAACTAACATTCATGATGCAATTTGACACAGATACTAATGATCTCAGTCTACGGCCAACTCGCATGCCTTCTCAAATAAAAAAAAAAACATCTGAATGCATAGGCCGACCACCGATATACCCAAACGAAACAGGTCATTTAATTAACTGAAACTATCCAACATGATATTTACACACTATATTTGCTTGCAATGAAAACTATTTGATCATGTTAATACAACTTCATTTTACAACAGCTCCTACCGATATAAGCATACGGCCAACTCGCACGATTTCACAACCCAAAACAACAACAGCCACAGAAACCACAAAAAGACCGAGGGGACGTCCATTCAAAGATCTAACCAAAACACGTAATAATGTTACAATTCCTCCAGCAAATAATTAACAGTTATTTCCGCTTCGTATTTTTATTTATTCATTTTTTTTACAGCCATGCCTAAAGAGCCTACCTATCTTGGAACTATTCAACCTGGTGTACACATTGCAAAACGCAAATCACAGAGACTACATGATAAAATGAAAGCACCCGTGCATAAAATACCAAGACGGGAGGGTTTAAATACCACATCTTCTGCAAACAATCAAGAAGCACATAAAAACCAATTTAAAGGCATATCTAATGGTAAAGCCATTAGACAAATCCGTATAAAAAAACACCATTCAGTACCAAAAAATATATAAGTTTTATTTTATTTATTTTTTCATTTTTTTTAAATAATAATTAATTTAATTCATTATACATTTACAGATTATTTTGACCATGGAGATCCTATTTACACATGTCAATCGTGCGATGCATTACTGTGGCATGCTGAGGCTATGGTAGGATCGACGTCTTCAAACGAAGATACTTACTCTATATGTTGTGGAAAAGGAAAAGTGAAATTAGGAAATGAAGTTAAGAATCCACCTGAATTGTTGAGACAGCTTATGGATGGTGAACATCCAAAAAGCAAGGATTTTGTTGATAATATCAGATGATATAATTCGATGTTTTCATTCACATCCATGGGTGCAAGACAGGACACATCAGTTAATCAAGGATATGGAGCATATTGTTACAGGATACAAGGTGAAAATTATCATAGAATGGGGAGTCTGTTACCAGAGGGCAACAAACCTCCTGTTTTTGCACAGTTATATATTTACGATTCAAAAAATGAAATACAGAATAGAATTAATTGTGTCAGGTATGATAACGTTGATTATTTTTTCATTTTGTACATGTCGTTTATATATTACTTGCATAAACAACAGCATACTAATATAACTATATTCATTTCATACAGTACCATCGACAGCACATCGAAATCAACCAACTATAACATAGACCACCAGCTGACTGTAGATTTACGGGACATGCTGGATACAATCAATCCATTAGTTGGTCAGTTCAGAATGGCTGGGGAACGATTAGTCAGGAAAAGTGACGAAAACAAATTCAAATTACGCCTTATCGGTACACGAGAACGAGATGGTAGAAATTATAACCTACCCACAGCTGATGAAATTGGAGGACTCATAGTTGGGGACTTTGACGCTACAACACACAAAAGAGACATTATTTTGCACTTACAAGAAGGAGGGCTTAGAAGAATTAGTGAATTGCACCCGTCATACCTGGCATTACAGTACCCATTGTTGTTCCCATATGCAGAAGATGGTTACTGGACAGACATATATCATGTAGGCATTACTGATTACACACCAACAAACAAAAAAACTCGCGTAACAATGAGGGAGTATTTTGCATATCGGCTACAAGAAAAGGCAGGAGTTTTCTCGATGATACTCAATGCAAGGAGGCTATGCCAACAATTTATTGTTGACGCTTACACTATGATAGAATCTGAAAGGATGTCGTTTGTTAAAAATCAACAGAAGGATTTGAGGAGTGAAACATATTCTAAACTTGCAAAATTGGCAGAGCAAGAAGATTCTGGGGTGACATTACGTGGGAAAAAGGTTATATTACCATCGTCATTTACTGGGAGCCCAAGATATATGATGCAAAACTATTTAGATGCAATGACAATATGCAAGGTTTACGAATATCCTGACCTGTTTATCACATTCACATGCAATCCAAATTGGCCAGAAATTGCACGGTTTGTCGCAGATAAGGGGTTGAAGTCTAAGGATAGGCCTGATGCAATAGTCAGGGTATTTAAACAAAAGTTGGACAGGCTAATGAGAGATTTTAAAGACCGCTATTTTTTTGGACATTTAAAAGCAGGTATTATCATATTTCTATTATAAAAATGTAGAGTAACTGCGTCAATTATCATTGATTATATACATTACTTAACATTATCATCTTGATGCAGCTGTTTATACCGTTGAGTTCCAGAAAAGAGGTCTACCACATGCTCATATACTGCTTTTCTTGGAAGAAAAAGATAAAATCAAGACAACAAGCCAAATTGATCAATTTATTTCAGCGGAGATACCGGATAAAAATGAAGACCCGGAACTGTATGAAATTGTTACTGATCATATGATGCATGGGCCATGTGGCCCCCAACGGCCAACTTGCCCCTGTACCGTAAAAACAAGTGCACAAAGAGATTCCCTAAGGAATTTAACGATTCGACAGTCATAGATGACAGTGGATACGCACTTTATAAAAGGAGGAACGATGGATGTACAGTAACAAAGAGCGGGTCAGAATTACACAACGGATACGTGGTACCTTACAATCCAGCGTTGTTGAGACGCTACCAATCACATATTAATGTGGAGTGGTGCAATCAGGCGACGTCCATAAAATATCTTTTCAAGTATATAAACAAGGGTCCAGATAGGGCCACGGCGGCCGTAGAAGACCAAGATGTAGATGAAGTCAAGGACTATTACGATTGTCGCTATCTTTCAGCGTGCGAGGCGGCATGGAGGATTTACAAATTTGACATCCACTACAGATTTCCTCCCGTTGAACGCTTGCCGTTTCATTTGGAAGGCGAACAGTCGGTTATATTTGATGCTTCAGAAAGCATTGACTGTACTTTGGATAAAGCATCCGTAAATGATACAAAATTTGTCCAATGGATGAAAACAAATAGGACAGATCAAGAAGCGAGAAGCCTACTTTACCACGAATTTCCACAACACTATGTATGGAAACAAGAAGAGAAAATTTGGGTAAAAAGACAGAAAGGCACATGCATTGGATGCGTACATCACGTGTCGCCGTCAACTGGGGAGCTGTTCTATTTACGAGTCTTGATTAACAAAGTCCCAGGCGCACAAGATTGGGTTGACTTTAGAAAATTCGAAAATGTTACGTACAATACCTACAAGGAGGCTTGCCAAGCGCGGGGTCTATTGGAAGATGACAAAGAATATATTGATGGGTTGTTAGAAGCCAGTCTATGGGGGTCCGGAAACTACCTGCGTAAGTTTTATGTCATACTAATCCTGACAGATTGTATGTCTCGACCAGAGTTTGTTTATGAAAAAACATGGGAAGTAATGGCTACTGACGTGTTACATGCAGAACGAATAAAAAGGAATGATCCAGGTATGATATTTTTAATGTAAAACATTAAATTGGAAACAACATATCTCCATGATTATTTGTTATCTAAAAACAATGTAATTCAACATAACTACTAATAAGCAGGACATTATATTAGACCACAAACTCTGTCTATAAGTCTACAGATTATATCCATAACCAAAGGAAACTACCACTACCGTGTCCACATTACGCAACAAATACTTATCATAACATATGGTCGCCATAACCAAATTAAAAGTTTATGTACCCAGAAAAACATACCAAAAGCAGCATCAGCAAACATGAAACACTGGAATCTTGGCTTCATTTTCCCCATATACAACATAGCTTTGTCGTCCATAACATTCTTGACATTCATGAAACCATTCAGGGAGTGTCTACAACATAACCATAATACAATTAGATTTATGTATTAACAAATATTGGAGAAACAAAGCACATAATCAAATTAAGCATTCTACTATGTACACAATAAACACAAATTATTACACACCTGATTTTTCCAATAACAGTAATCAACCTTCATCAAAAACTGATAAGCCATGTCTCAGAAAATGAAAAAATCGTTAAAGATGATAGTCAAAACAATAAACTAAATAGCCACAATGATAACCTATAAAATACTTCTAAGATATTAAACATGCATTTGATATATATATGTTTTATAAAATGAAACTAAAAAAAAATAAAATTTATTTTTGCAGATTTGGAACTTTCGGACGAACAAAGAAAGAATATATGCCTTACATATATTGAGCACATGCTTCTTTGTAACAATAAAAGTTTAAGGAGTATCCCAAACATGCCTTTGCCAAATGAAATGTTTTCTATGGCGAATTACAACAGACTGATAGCAGAAGAGTTGAGATACAACCCAGAAGAATTACAAGAACAACACGATAAACTCTTTGGTACGTTGACCATCGAGCAAAAAAAAAATATAATACTTTAATGGATGCTGTTAATGGCCAAACGGGTGGTATGTTCTTTGTATATGGATATGGAGGCACGGGTAAAACTTATCTTTACAAAACATTATCCGCTGCAATCAGATCACAAGGCTATATAGTATTGAATGTTGCGTCAAGTGGTATAGCCGCACTTTTATTAGAAGAAGGGAGAACTGCACATTCTCGATTTGCAATTCCCATCAATGTGGTCGATGATTCTATGTGCCATATCCCAGCAGATAGTGAACTGGCCGAGTTGATAAGGGAGTGCAAACTAATCATATGGGATGAAGCTCCAATGACACATAGACATTGCTACGAAGCGTTCGATAGGACACTGAGAGACATATGTAGGACACATCATTCAACCCTAATGGATCAAATATTTGGAGGAAAAGTAGTTTTGTTTGGGGGTGACTTTCGACAAATTCTTCCGGTCATCACAGGTGGTTCACGACACAATGTTGTACACTCGGCAATAAATTCTTCGTATCTATGGGACCATTGTACAGTGTTACGCTTGACTATCAACATGAGACTTGGAACAGGTACAAATCAATCCGAACGTAAAGAAATACAAGACTTTGCGGACTGGATATTATCAATTGGCAATGGAACGATCGGAGGTAAAAACGATGGAGAGGCAAACGTTGAATTCACGGACGATATGTTGATTCCTGACTCCGAAGATCATGTTGGTGCAATAATAGAAGATACTTACCCGCACGTGGTCAAAAACCTCTATAACCCGACCTTTTTCCAGGAAAGGGCCATACTGGCGCCTACACATGAACTTGTGGATATGATCAATGACAGGATGCTTACACTACTTGAAGGAGATCAAAAAACATACCTAAGTTCTGATTCAATTGGTATTGTTGATGAAGACTCCACTTTCAATCAGGACTTATACACATGTGACTTTCTCAACAGCGTTAAAATATCTGGACTTCCACGTCATTCATTGACACTGAAAATAGGTACACCTGTTATGTGCATGCGAAACATTGATCAAATAGCTGGATTGTGCAATGGAACCAGGCTCCAAGTTCGAAGGCTTGGTACTAATATAATTGAGGCTAAAATAATATCGGGCGGAAGTGTTGGTACTGTTTGCGCTATACCACGTATGGTTTTAAGTCCTTCGGATACCAAAATGCCTTTTAAATTTAATCGAAGACAATTCCCGGTATCACCGTGCTTCGCAATGAAAATTAATAAAAGCCAAGGCCAAACGTTGACACATGTAGGACTATTTCTCCAGCGTCCTGTTTTCTCGCACGGCCAGCTTTATGTAGCAGTGTCTCGAGTGAAGAACAAGAAAGGTTTGAAAGTCCTTTGTTGTGACGAGGATGGGAAATACACAAAATCAACGACAAATGTTGTGTATAAAGAAGCATTGTTTCGAATTTAAAAGGTATTTCGACCTTTGAATCACATTAAATTTGTGTTTTTACTTATACCTTATGAATTACACATGTATAGTTCCACTCAAGTATCATAATAATATCAACACAAAATATAACAGTACATAACCTGTTTCAAAAAATGACGCATTCATTTTCCAGAACAAAATTTTCCATAATAAGCATGAGGAATGGTTGTTAAACCTACTACTACATTTAAGCAACATTAAACAACACAATGCCATTTTTAAGCCATGATATAACTAAACCCCCCCAATTACCAACAATTAAGATGTTTCAAAACAAATAAAAATTACCTTCGTCCACAGTAACTCAAGACATACTTCAGTTACCTTAGTACTTTGTCTCGATTCCTTTACATTTCCTTGCTTCTGATCCACTCGGTTCTTCTTCACTACCATGCAAAATTAATAATAGCTTCGATTGGTCGCCATACATCCATCATCGTTACTACGTCTATTTATTTATATTTAGCTGAACCAAAAAAAATGGAATCAGTAGGTAATACAGATCAAGGATGTAGTTAATTAATACATAAAGCGTATCAGTAACATCAAAATATCGTATCTAAGATGATAAGTTTAAACTCGCACTCAAATATTATTAGAATCCAAACCTATATTCTACTACATAAATCAAATATCAGCAAAACACTCCAACTAATCAACAAACAAATACAAACCAAACTAATAAAAAATCAAATCCATTTAAACTCTGGTAGGACAGAACATGGTACTGTCAGTGTCAATGATGTAATAAGACATGATACTGCCAGTGTTGAAGGTTAAAAATCAGATTCATTTAAACTCTGATGGAACAGAACATGGTACTGCCATTGTTACTGATGTAACGGAACATCATACTGCCAGTGTTCAAGGTGCTCTACTAAACGAGATTTCATCCCTAAAATTACACATAAAATAATTACTTAAGTTAATTATAACATACAATTAAACCCAAAAAACGAAACATGCGATTGCAAGATATTAGCTTAAATATACAGATAAATATAATACAATTAGTCATTCAAAATATTCAAGATTTCATCCTTTCAATACGAAAATCAGGTAACAAAGGTTAGCAAAACATGAACAAAACAATTAGATCAAGAATATGTAGTTCACCTTTTGTTGATCTGGCCAAAAATAATTTGACCATTGAGATGTTGGTGTTTTCGATAATGTGATGATACTTTGTGTGAATAGTAGTTATGATTAATTATAACTGATAATATAATAATTTACAATCAGAATTTATGTCATAAAATAATACTAATAAAAATAAAAATAAAATTCCATCATATTATTTACATCAAAATATACTTGCATAATACAATACATGAATGCAATTGGTAACTCAAAATATAATATCAATAATGTAGACTAAAGTTTTCTTTATCCAGACACACATTTATTAACAATAAAAAACAATCTAACGGCAGTGCGCGTTCTATTGCTTTTGTATAAAAGTAGTTATATTTTATTATGTTAAATGTAACGAAATTAAGGCATTATTTTAAATTGATTACAACCATCCAGTATAAAATTACAAGTCATGCCCGCCCATTGGGCGGGCTTTGAAGTCTAGTATATATATCTACATATTATATATAACAGGATGCGTATGACGTCATCAAATGCAGGATTGATGAACAAGCGCTGGATTGATGAGTAATCATGCTCTTATTCCACCTAAGCATGCCACCTAAGCAATAATTAACTAAATAATTCGAATGTTGACTTTTTAATTCCACCTAAGCAGTACACATAAGCAATATTTGACCCAGCATGCCATGTAAGCAATGTTTGACTAAATTAATTCGCATTGACCAAATAAAATTCGGATTTAATTTTTAAAAAAATTGTCCTTTGCAAGATTTGAACCTGGGTCATTTAATTAACATACAAATCCTTCAACCACTAGACCAAGCCATTTTTTTGTGATTTACAATAGAAAAAAAGTAAGTCATGCTTAAAATTTTGATATTGTTAAGCTATATTTAAGGAATAGATTATGCAAATATTTTAGATTGTATGCCGGATTTGTAAGGCCTTTATTATTGATCACAGGAAACCCTAATTTTTCCTCCCCATAATTTTATTTTGCTTCTATAATGCTTTATTATGTTCATTACTAAGCATGATTAGATTTTCTATTTTTCCAGAAACTTTGAACTAAGCATGAAATTCAAGGTATGGTTTTTTCTCATGTTGATTAATTGACAATACGGTATTTTAAATCATCATGTTCCTTCCTGTATCTACATCTATTATTTTATGTTTATAATACAATCCTCTAATGTATGTTATCTTAATACAATTCTTGATTGAACTTTGGGTATGATGTTTTATATCTTATAACCAGGTTCTTGGTTACTCCTCTCCTTATTTGGATTATTGTTATTTATTTGTTTCATTAACACTGCTGGCTTAAGAAAGTTAATACTGTTAGCGTTATCGGATATATTGTTAGTACTGCCAGCTTTGTCACCAACTTTGTCAGATATCGGACAAAGTGCATATTTTGATGTAATGGAGTATGTTTTTCTTTTTAATTTTTATAATCATTTAAAACACAATTTATGTTTTTTCTCTTGATAAGGGTAAATTTTGATTTGCAGTAAATATGTGTATTTGTCTATTCCTAATTGACATGATTATTATTTGCTATTAATATTGATATAGGCACGTTACAGTCAACTTGGATTATCCTAAATTCCTAACCAAAAATTGTTCCATCCAATGCCACCAATCCTTGGACCTCGGTGTATCTTGGGTCTGTTGAGAGGGCAACATCTTTCATCACAGATGATCTTTGGTATGGGATATTTGCTGGAAAAAACCCAGGTAATATTAGCTACAAATTATATATGTTGAGTCATGTAACATCTATAAGCCTTCTGTTTTGGCTGGCTATTTACTAGAAACTATTCTTCAAGTGTGAAGAAATTTGGGTCAGATGTAGGAGGCGAAAGCACTTAAAGTTTTTGATGCAACACTTGCCTTGCCTCATTCATTATACGCATCCAATTGAGGTACTGATTCTGACAACCGTTCATTCATTGACTTTGAACATCGTATATGTATTCGCTTGATCAGTAATACTTATAAAGTCTTAGATTGCTAATACCAGTTAGTTTTCTGTATATAATACTTACTGTATGTTTATATGCAGACATTAGTTCTTTAAAATTTAAATATCATGTCAATTATGAACCTTATACAAAGTATTTGTTGGTTTACTTTTAGGTTTCTTTGTGCTTCTTAGGATTCGGGAATGTTTGGCTCAGTTATATGTCAAAGACATTAATCCTGATGATAAGCAGGAACTTGATGAGGCTTTGCAGCGGGAAGTAAGTGCTAACCGTTCATTCATTTACTTTGAACATCGTATACGTATTCGCTTGATCAGTAATACTTATAAAGTCTTTCAGATTGCTATTACCAATTAGTTTTCTGTATATAATTAAGAAGCTATGGACTTTGCTAATGATAGAAAATGCATGTTACTATTTAGGTCAATACGAGTTGCTACTTGATCTTTATGCAGTTCCTTTTTTATGTCTCTTTCTAAACAAACTAGAATGTTTATACACATACTTGACATATATACTCACGTGATTTAATGATTCTAAAAAAGGCTGTCAGTAGACGCCCGTGGTTTCCGTGTTCTATGTCTGGCATTGGTACTGCATTAGATGTCCCGGAACAAAACGTAGTGGTTTAGTATGACAGGAAGAAACTGAGCGATGTGATTAAACAGCATACTCGTCAAGAGCACTTATATATACATTTATATATCTTGAACTGTATGTGATGTCTTTGTGTATATTCTTATGCTACAAATTTTATTTAGGGAAAGACATTGAAAGCATGTATGGTGGTGAGCTTGGAATCACCATGACAAAAGATGAGGTATTCCAGGATCTGGTGGTTTTGTCATTTTGGCTGGGTTGACGTTGTTTAATGGTCAATTGGAATTCTTCAACATGGATGAGCTTGAAACTATGGCTACTGCAGAGCATTTTTAGGCAACAAATATTGAATGGGATCCTACTGGAAGGTAACTTTTAAATCATAATGGGTAGCTAAATGGTAGTTTGTGAAATGTTTGAGTAAAGGCGCTTGCCGTTCTAAAAAAAATTATGT
Organism: Artemisia tridentata subsp. tridentata; assembly: GCA_021014915.2. Taxonomy (NCBI): domain Eukaryota; kingdom Viridiplantae; phylum Streptophyta; class Magnoliopsida; order Asterales; family Asteraceae; genus Artemisia; species Artemisia tridentata. Next base: position 235,273,207 of record CP139505.1, read on the forward strand.
GTCTGGTGCTTTTAATATCATTAAGTTAGATTGACGAGCGTTTGTATATACATATTTTTATTCAATATGTATGAGGTGCTCATTGCAGATTTATTGTATCAGGATTCCCAGAAAATTGAATCGTCAGAATGGACCAATGAGAAACACAATTCATACTTGAAGTCACTAGAAGCATCGTTCATTGACCAGTTATATAACTCTTTGAGTACACGAAGTTGTCAAACACAAAAAACCTCTTCATCTGATGCAATTTCAGCTTGGGAGATTCACACCAACGATTGCACACCTTCTGGCTAGGTTTAACATCTCATCCATTCTACACCGTCATTAATATCTCAATAAGAGTTCATATTATGTATTCTAATCGTTTGATGCATTTTATCTCTCAGTTTAAGATTCTTCAGGGTGGCCGTTGGTCAAAGAAAAGTTTTAATAGAAAAAATTTACGAGGAAAAGATGCAGATAGACCCCAATTATCTCGAGGCAATAGGCGGATCCAGCATTTCACAAGTGAGAGCAGTTGCCTTCAGAAACGGTCATTGTCATCTGCAACTTTACTGCAATATCCTGTTCCTGAGTCTGTGTTGCATGAACAGACGGGTTATAGTGATACAGGTACTTTGAAGATGCTTATACTTTCACCAATTGGCATGTTTTAATGTATCTATCCATTTATTCTCTTAATGCTGTATCTTATGCACTCTATCTTAGTATATGATGACTAAATTATTCTTCTGTCCTAAATTTGGTTTTTACAGAGGTGACGGATTAAAATTTTGTTGAAGACACACCACACAGAAGGAAAAGGACGAGAACTTCTAGAGTCCTTCACTCGAGCAATGATAAGGTAATTTTCAAGCTGATGTTTATAAAATTTGATGGTTTTAAAGTGCTGTATCGTCATTCAGTCATTCACTTGGATTATCTTTATTTCAGGTTGTTCCTCTCTGCATGTCTGATGCAACTGATATCCACGATGGTTATGGTTCCCCGAAAAAGTAATGGCTCGTCAGTTTCCCGTAGTAACTTCTGTCCCGATGCCCGTTTAGATTTCCCATTTATATGTTCTTAACAAGCGGTTATTAACCCATTTTAGTCGGTAGTGCATAAATACAACTAAAACCATCTTGACTCTGTGTGCATTTCAAATTATCAGGCATCTTTCTTATGTCATTACTTGAAATAGATAATATCATATTACCGTTATGTAACTGTAGTTTGTTGGAACTTGAGCTTTTTCATCACTGCTTGAATCTTTGAATGACTAACATACCCTTAGATACATGTTCTGTATGCAATGCTGTGATATCTTAGAAAGGATAAGAGTGATATACTAATTGCATAATACTAACTCTTTATTAACACTGGAGATGCATAGTCTAAGCCTTTAAATGTTGGTAAAAGGCAGTGAAACCACAAATGTTTTTCTTGGCCGACCAAAATAACTGTAACAACTACGTACTTTTGTACAAAGTCACTACCCAATTCGTGTTTGGTATAGAAGGGAGGCCATTATACCCAACTTTGGTTTTTCAATTACAGAGACCAACAAAACAATGGTTACCTTTTTGATCAATTCAGTTGACTTAGACATCGTGAAATCATGTAGAGGTATTACTGCCCGACGTCAGTTTTTACTCAATGAAGGGAGGTAAAGTGTCAAAGCTCACGACCCTCAAGCAAAGACAGGCGAATGCTCTTTTCTGGTCAGCAAATGGCAGATTTGTCATTTTGGCTGGGTTGAAGTTTTTTAATGGTCAATTGGAACTCTTCAACATGGATGAGCTTGAAACTATGGCTACTGCAGAGCATTTTTAGGCAACAAATATTGAATGGGATCCTACTGGAAGGTAACGTTTAATCATAATGGGTAGCTAAATGGTAGTTTGTGAAATGTTTGAGTAAAGGCGCTTGCCGTTCTAAAAAAAATTATGTGCCCGGTGCTTTTAATATCATTAAGTTAGATTGACGAGCGTTTGTATATACGTGTTTTATATTCAATATGTATGAGGTACTCATTGCAGATTCATTTTATCAGGATTCCCAGAACATTGAATCATCAGAATGGACCAATGAGAAACACAATTCATACTTGAAGTCAATAGAAGCATCGTTCATTGACCAGTTATATAACTCTTTGAGTACACGAAGTTGTCAAACACAAAAAACCCTCTTCATCTGATGCAATTTCAGCTTGGGAGATTCACACCAACGATTGCACACCTTCTGGCCAGGTTTAACATCTCATCCATTCTACACCGTCATTAATATCTCAATAAGAGTTCATATTATGTATTCTAATCGTTTGATGCATTTTATCTCTCAGTTTAAGATTCTTCAGGGTGGCCGTTGGTCAAAGAAAAGTTTTAATAGAGAAAATTTACGAGGAAAAGATGCAGATAGACCCCAATTATCTTGAGGCAATAGGCGGATCCAGCATTTCACAAATGAGAGCAGTTGCCTCCAGAAACGGTCATTGTCATCTGCAACTTTACTGCAATATCATGTTCCTGAGTCTGTGTTGCATGAACAGATGGGTTGTAGTGATACAGGTACTTTGAAGATGCTTATACTTTCACCAAATTGCATGTTTTAATGTATCTATCCATTTATTTTCTTAATGCTGTATCTTATGCACTCTATCTTAGTATATGATAGAAATTTTTTTTAGCATTGTATTTGGTTCTGAAATTCATCGCCTGCTATAGAATGATTAGCTAATGCATGATGGTTTATTGTGTAAGGTCCGAAGGTGTTGGAAAGATGGAGTACTCAGCCAGCCATATAGCAAGACTGATGACTTATACTCACGAATAGGTGTTTGTGTATTTGAATCTATCCTAACTTCAGCTTTCTATTAGTCTTTGTAATATAAGAACCGTCGCTTTATCTAATCAAGGATATAGTGGTTTCATTAGCTCATGGTTTTGGTTATTGTTTCACAGGTAATTGACGAGTGTGGGTTGCAATACCATCTTGGCAGGGCGACCCGACCTCACCTACGGTTGCGTATTGGGTAATGACTTATTTTTATTTCATTTATGGTACTTATGTTATTATGTACTTTGTTTGTTGGTTGGATGATTTGATTTGAAAACCTTGGAGTAACTTTGTCTGTCTGTCGGTTAATGTTAAAAAAAAGTGTGATAACTATAGTAGTGTACATGTTAATTGTTACTGGATAAAATGTTTAGGTTGCGGTGATTCGGATGAGCACAGTTATGATGGAGGGTTCAGGTTCGGATAGGCGGAAAAAAAACAAAAACATAATGCAATTTGGAGTTCTTATATGCCACCTTATCATCGGGAATACGTTGATGTGAAATTGGGTAATAATGTTATTATCAACATTTTATCCATTACGTTTTCTTTTTCTAATAAAAGATACAAACAACTCTTGGACATTGATTCGTATGAACTTTTGCATAACCTTGGTTAAAAATTATGAAAAAGATTGTGCCTAACCTGTTATCGTTTGGTTAGTAGCTTTAGGCAATTTACATTAAATTACCCAAGTGTTGGATCTTTTAGGTATACGATGATTTTGTCCAAAATTATATTTTTGGTGGCTTTCGGGAAGCCTTTTGGCAGCTGGTGCTTGCTTCGAGCCCGTGAGACATAAGTGTTGTTCAACATACTGGTAGCTTTTTATTGTATGCTTCTATTTGTTACAGTTATGTTCATTTACAGATTATGTATTGTCACTCCTGCTGATAACATGTGTTAATATGTTTCAGTTGACATGTTTCGAGTAGAAACGTGATTCCTGTATAGAAAGAGAAATGGGAGACCGAACTGTGTCTCTTTCTTTTGGCCATAATATTGAGCGTCCGGTATACACGTTCAAAGGGGCTCCAAGACAACCAGCTTTATGTGTTGGACATAAAGGGGAAGCGTCACAGGTATGCGTTCTTTATGACAAATTACGTTCTAATTGTGCTTATAACTATTAGTATTACAAAATGGCTATCAACGAATCTTAAAATTCTATTTACAAACCATTTGTATGACCAGGATGTGGAAGACAGATAGATATGTTGGTAATTGGAAGTGATGCGTGTTACCTATGAAGCTTATGGGATATGACTGATGGTTTAAATTATTTTAATCCAGCCTTATTTGTTGTTGCTACAGGCGTTAACGCAGGCCATGAAAAGGGTAGCATGACTTTGAGTACAAAGAATGCCCACCAACATTCGTTTTCAATTACGAATATTTGTTACATAATACACTTTCCAGCATTAAAGAACATGCAGCTTTTTGTAAACAACAACAGCCGTAATGCAAGTCCCAGATTGCATAGCACAGTATCGTCCAACTCCATACCTACAGCAATCGACAACCTTCGGCTGGTTAGTACTTTTACATTGTTTAATGTGAAAAATGATAATTATACTAATAGGAGAAATCAGAACTCTTAGATATGTTATTTACTTTGTTTTGATAGGCAATAAAGTGTTCGTGATAGTCATTTTTGTTGGAGTTTTAATGTCACATTATGCATGACATAACATAACCAAAAGCTCAGAATCACAACTAAGTATGTATGTTGAACATCTCCTGTAGTAATGTCTGTTAAGCTATTAACTAAACTTGCTACTTATTTTAAGAGTTGCCAAATTTGAGGAGAAGTGGCTGTAGCTTTTTCCAAAAGTTAATGAAGAGGTAACTTTTATAATTGAAATGTTTTGGACTATTTTGCATCTGAAATCTGACCAAGCAAAAATGTTAAATTTGGATTTGTTTGAGATTTAAAAATAATAATAATAATAATAATAATAATAATAATAATAATAATAATAATAATAATAATAATAATAATAATAATAATAATAATAATAATAATAATAATAATAATAATAATAATAATAATAATAATAATAAAAGGAACATTTTCCATATTATGTATAAAGGAGATAAACAACTACTTAGGCTCCTGAAGTTAGTCGATGGTAAGCTTAGACCATTTGGGCTCGGCTGGTGTTACGAAAATGTGTGGTTTGGTCAAGATGGATACGAGCCAATTGTGTTTGTGAATTGTCATGTTTCAATGAGTACTAGACAGATGTGCGTGGTGTGTCTTTGAGATCAAACTTTGAAGCATACATTTACTTTGTATATTTTAATTGTTCTATAAATCTTATCGTTCATTTGAGTTCTCAAACTTTAAAGTAAATTTACTTTGTATATTTTAATTGTTCCGTAAAGTTTAACGTTTATTGGGATTTTTAATTGTAATATACTTTATTTGTAAAGCCCTAAAATTCGTAACCACATTTTATTTGTTAACTCGAATATAACCTAAGTGTGAAATTAAATCGTATGTCATCTAAAATTTTGTGTTCTAAATTTATATTAACCTAATAATACAAAAATTAACTAAACAAATTTTTAACTAAACTAAATCCTACCCTAAATGTTAATATCCTAAATTACTACAAAAAAAAAATGTTTTCTTTTTATGAAGAACCGAATGTTATGGGATTGACAATCAGATAACCCATCAAGCCCATATATCAAGCCTGCAATCATGTGGCCAAATCAATTTAGTTTATTACCTTCCATATCTACACACACGGTCTTCCAATCTCCATAACACGCTTCTCCTATTTTTTTATTATTAACATTGGCCGGCACTAATGAAGAAGGGATATGTGTAAGTATTATTGCGACGATAGCATGAATTATTGTTTTAAATGTATAAGATTAACATTAGAATTGTTAACATTGATTTTTGTTAGTTATTTGAAGGTAAATGTATTGGACCCTCAGATTTTAAGTATTTAGTTGATGCAATGAAATTATACATACCAAATGCAGCCATGGTTCACTCACGATGCTTCGGCCCATCAGCGTTTCGTTAGATAATCCTGTAAAATTTCATTGTAAACTCGAGCTTATTGATGGTGAAGTTGTCATATAGAATACTTATGAACTATCTTATTGCAATAAAACAGTGTATTTAATACTTATGTCATATAGAATGATTTTTAAATATCATCTGTACGTTGTAACACGCTTCAAAGAATCAGAGTTATTGGATTTTTTTGTATCTCATATGTAGAAGCATTGTGATTAACAAATGTGGTGTTCTTGAACGGGTGATATACATGACTCCCAACAAAAGGCCAAGCGAAGATGATCTGCTAATGTTTCTTTCAAGGACAACCATAAGGAATTCGGAGGTTAAACTCCTTGAAAGATTGCAATGTAACTTTTATGTAACAGTTCATCCCAACAAAAGGCCAAGCGAAGAGGATCTGCTAATGTTTCTTTCAAGGATATCTGAATGCATAACAATAATATGTTACTAACTTTATATGCGTTAACTTTAGAATAAATAAAACCAACCAAATTATAATTACAAGTCATGCCCGCCCATTGGGCGGGCTTTGAAGTCTAGTATGTATATATATATATATATATATACCTAGGATCCGGTTCCATTGAGAAGGTTTTTATTTTGAGAAGATTGAGAAATCTTCGTTTGAACAAACTGATTCATGTTTTTGATTTGATTCACAAGTAAAACATCATTTTATGGTGAATCGAATCTATAAATTACAAATTTGATTCACAAATCATTGTTAAAATCCAGTTATGATGATGATTCATTAAATTAGTACAGATGATTCAGTATTCTACATATATCGCAAAATCGAGAGATTTTTAACATTGATTCAAATTTTTTTTTACACATTTTGAATTTTAATCACATTAAAATGAGTTTTACGCTTGAAAAACATGAATCAAAGTTAAAAATCTATCGTTTTGAAAACCTTCTCAATCTTCTCAAAATAAAACCTTCTCAATCGATCCAGATTACTATATAATTATACAATATTATATATATATATACATATAATTATATATATATATATAATATACATATATATATATATATATATATATATATATACATATATATATATACATATATATATATATATATATATATATATATATATATATATATATATATATATTTTATATATATATATTATATATATTATATATATATATGTATATATATATATATGTATATAATATATATATATATGATATACATATATATATTATATACATATATATAATATATATATATATTCATATATTAAAAAATAATAAGCTTAAAAATAATTCGAGCGAGCGGACCTATGCTCGTTGCTCGGCTCGTTTATAAACTGAACCTAGCCGTTCAGCTCGGTTACAACCGAGCGATAATCGAGCGAGCGAAATTTTGAGTATTTTTCAAGCAAGTTATAAACGAGTTTCGAGCGTCGAGTTTTTTGGACAACCCTAGTCAGCTGAAACAATCATGTCCTTTGTCAGGAACATTGAAAATCAAAATGACATTAAAGTCAAACAAATTGGGACTGACAATGGGACTGAGTTCAAAAACCATGAACTTGAATGTTTCAGTGATGAGAAAGGAATTTCCCAAAAAATTTCCTCACCTTACACACCTGAACAAAATGGTGTGGCTGAAAGGAAAAATAGAACACTCATTGAAGCCGCAAGGACAATGCTAAATGGATCAGTCCTCTCTAAACATTTTTGGATTGATGCAGTCAAAACTGCCTATTACACAGAAAACAGATCTATCATTGTCAAGAGACATAGCAAAACCCCTTATGAATTATTCAAAGGAAGGATCCCTGACATCAGCTACTGTCATGTCTTTGGGTGTCCTATGTTTATTCATAATCACAAGGATCACTTAGGCAAATTTGATGCCAAAGCTGATGATGGATACTTCATGGGATACTCACTTATCTCAAAAGCCTTCAGGGTGTTCAACACTAGGAGACAGCAGATTGAGGAAATATTCCATGTTACCTTTGATGAGAGCACTAAAGCAATCAGGTTCTCAACTGCCTCAGTGGAAGAGATAGGAATAGATGATTCATCAAGATATCCTCCTGATGAATATCTTCCTGAGAACAATCCTTCCACTCGGTATCAAGCAAATGCTGATATCTCCTACTACATTATCCCTCACAACCTCCCTAACCCAACCATCAGTGAGTTTGTTGAAGCACAAAAAGGCACTGATGTAATCATTCAGTCTGTTCAAAGTGCTCAGGAACCAAACAATCTCAGTGATCAGTCAAACACTGAAGATCATCAGGTGTCTACACCAGAACCTACCCCTCCAACCCATCAGGCTTCCACAAGTTCAAATCAGTATCCAAGACCTCAAGACAGTTGGACTAGGTCTCAAAATATAGAACTTGTCAATATAATTAGAGAGCCTAATGAAGGCATGCTCACTAGAAGCATGGCTGCTAGTCTAAGAGCAGCCTCAGCCAATGAATGCCTATTTGTGGACTTCATCTCCACAATTGAACCCAAGAGTGTCAAAGAAGCACTTACACATCCAAGTTGGGTTCAGGCCATGCATGATGAACTGGAACAATTTGACAGAAACAAGGTAATGACCTTGGTCAAATGACCTGAGAGTGTTTCAGTCATTGGCATGAAATGGGTGTTCAAAAACAAAACTGATGAAAATGGCATAGTCATTAAAAACAAAGCTAGACTTGTAGCCAAAGGTTATAATCAACAAGAAGGCATTGACTATGAAGAAACATTTGCACCAGTGGCAAGGATGGAAGCCATCAGGATCTTCCTTGCATTTGCAACCTACATGAACTTCAAGGTATACCAAATGGATGTAAAAAGTGCATTCTTAAATGGCTCACTGAAAGAAGAAGTTTATGTTCAACAACCCCTTGGATTTGAAAGCCATGAGTTTCCTGACTATGTCCGCAAGTTGAACAAAGCCCTTTATGGACTGAAGCAAGCTCTCAGGGCATGGTATGAAACTCTCTCAGCCTTCCTGATCTAAAACAAATTTGTTAGAGACAAGATTGACAACACGTTGTTTATCTACAAGACAAATAAAGATATCATACTTGTACAAGTGTATGTTGATGAGATCATCTTTGGCTCAACAATTTATAAACTTTGGCAAACAGTTTGAAAAACTAATGGCAAAGAAATTTGAAATGAGCATGATGGGAGAACTGACTTACTTCCTTGGTCTGCAAATAAAGCAGACTCATAAAGGAACCTCTATAAGTCAAGAGAAGTATGTCAGGAGCCTACTGAAGAAGTATGATCTCAGTGACTGTGCCTCAGTCAAAACTCCCTTGGTTCCACCAAACAACCTTGGTCCTGACCTCACTAGAAAATCAGTGAATCATACTCTTTTTAGAGGAATGATTGGGTCACTGATGTATCTACTTGCATCAAGGCCTGACATCCAATTCTCAGCATGCTTGTGTGCCAGATAGCAATCTGACCCAAGAGAATCTCATCTCACTACTGTGAAAAGGATACTCAGGTACCTGAAAGGTACTCTAAACCTTGGATTATATTATCCAAAATGTTCAGGCTTTGATCTCAAAGGATACTCAGACTCTGACTATGCTGGATGCAACATGGATAGAAAAAGCACCTCAGGCTCCTGCCAAATCCTTGGTGGAAAATTAGTCTGTAGGAGTGCTAAGAAGCAACAATCAGTTGCCTTATCCTCAGCTGAAGCTGAATATGTTGCTGCAGCAAGTTGTTGTGCAAATGTACTATGGATGAAAAGTCAACTAAGTGACTATGGAATCCAGTATAAGATGGTTCCCATCTTTTGTGATAACACAAGTGCAATTGCCATCTCAAACAACCCTCTTCTTCATCAGAGAACAAACACATTGATATTAGATATCACTTCATCAGGGACCATGTCATGAATGGTGACATAGAATTACACTTTATTCCTACTAAGTATTAGCTAGTTGATATATTCACCAAACCATTGGATGAACCAACTTTCACCAGACTGAAAGCTGAACTAGGAATGTTGGACATTGAAAATCAGTCCACTGATTAAATCTATCCAACTAAGTGTAAATTCTAAAAACCTCAGGTCCCTGAATCAATGTGTCCCTCAGTGAAAAAGATCACTGAACCTCAGGAACTAAACCTAAGTTCCTGAACCCTTGAACCTCAGGAACCAAACACAAGTCCCTGAACCCGTCACTGAATGAAAAGTCATTCAGGGCCCTTAAATAAGACATTCAATGCTAACTTAAATGCTCTAAGTATCTAGTTAGTAAATGTCTGAGGTTGGTAATTGAGTTTCTTATTTAATATAAGAATATTTGTTCCTTTGCCTTTCTGGCATCCACCTCTGGGCCCCCACATTCTCACTTGGCATTTAATGTCCTCTCACAAAAAAATAAAAAAATAAAAAAATAAAAAAACAACTGTGTGATGATCAAAATTCTGTAACTTCCAATTTTGCAGAACTGCTCAACTGTTCACCTCGATAGTTGCGTAAAATCAGGGAAAGTGGAGTGGTGGCATTTAATGCGGATCCTAAAATGTTTTATTCAAAACTGTTTTTAATTTTCAAAAATTGATTCACCTAAATGCCTAAAACACCCTCCACCTCACTTCCCTATAAATACCCCATACAAAGAAAACACACACAAGCTTTTAGAAATCTTAAGAAAACGCTTGCCTTTTTACCTCTCAACAAAAAAGCCTTGTGTGTATGTGTTCTTAAGCTTTAGAAACCCATACCATTTTACCCAAACCTAGACCTACCCAACATTCAATGGCTGCTTCTAAAGCTTTAAAATGCGCCCCAAATGTGGAATTCGCATTGGAGGGCATAGACCTCACCAAAAATAACGGGGTAGGAAATTTTGCGTACCCCCAAAAGTTTTGGGCGTACAAGAATGCAGTAAAATACCTACAAAATTGCTTTCTTGCTACGACGTTTACAAAGACCCCCTCAGTCATATATCATGACTATCTGTGGGAATTCTAGTGTACTGCAGTGGCAACTAGCCCTGAGGACACCAAAGAGTCCATCATCACATTCACTGTGATGAATGGGAGAAGGACTCTCTCCCTGGACTACCCAAGGTTCATTAAGGCCACAGGTCTTGACTTCACGTAGAAGTTTAAACCAAACCCCACTGACCAGGAAATAAAAGTTGAATTGCTTTTCCTCGGGCCTCATGCCGCTAAGCGTCCTGAGATATCCGCAAAAGCCTTATTAGACAAGGCTCCAATAGTTAAGACCTGGTTCCACCCCATCTGGAGGATCCTGATGACCTTTTTCATTTAGGTCCTTGGAGGGAATAAATCCTCCACGGAGCAGTTGAACTCATCACAACAATTGATGATGTTCAGTCTCCTGGAGGGTAGAAAGATAGATATCGGAGGAATAATCTTCCGTGACCTCGTTGCCAAGCTCTCAGGGAAATCTAGGCAAAGACATATGTCTTATCCTAGGTTTATTTCCTGCCTGCTTCAGGACCTACATGGTCCTGACTATGTTAGGTCTGACGTTAATGGCAAAAAACCTGACGTCCTACATAGGACCAATTATACGAGTGGCATCTCTGAGGTACAACCAATCACCCTGACCAACTACATGTTGGTAGTAATTCAGGGTGAAGGCGCGATATCACCAGTTCCTTCTCCTGAAAAGAAGGAGAAGAAGAAGAAGAGCTCACAACCCAGTAAGGTGGTTAGACCCAAACCACTCGTCACTGAGGCTGTTGACCCAAACAACCTTAAACTAGTGTTAAATTTGGCCGAGACCTCTGAGACACCCCTCACTGAGATCATCTTGACCTCAAAACAAAGGCCAACAGAGGTCACTGAGACATCATCCTCAGTGACCTCGGGCAAACCCTTTCCACATGTCTCTACTGACATAAACAAGTCAGTGGAGTCAGGAACCTCTACCCACTCACATTCCGATGAAGGCACTGATAAATCACAATCAGTACCTGAGGGAGGAAAGGGTCCTGAATCCTCGGTAGGGCAACACCATTCTACTGGGAATGGGACCCACACCCAATCAAATCCCGCTAACGTCCTTGAGAAACCACACTCAGGGTCTATGGGAGCAAAGGACCCTATATCCTCAGAAGGCAGTACAACCCTGATGGGAAGGGGGTCTACCAACCATCACAAACAGTGCCTCATGATAGTACTGAAAAACACCCGTCAATACTTGAAAGAGCTAAGGGGGACAAAGACTCGGAGGGATTTAAACCACCCGCCGATACGGAACCCACAACCCCCTCAGGCGGATTCGTTCTCTCGAGAACTGACCCCAAAAGCCAGGCTGAGCAACATTACTCAGTTATTATGGTTAGTCAGGCTGAGAAAACCCACTCAGTTATTATGACGGGGTCAGAACCTGGCCAAAACCTAGGCAAGTCTTCTTATGAAGAGGAGCCTGGTCACTTTTTGGGGATTCAATCAATGGCGGATTTTCAGGCGGTTCTTGATTCTGATGATGAGCTCAATGAAAGTGAGGAAGAAGTCTTTGAGGCAGGGGATGATATGGATACTGATGCTCAACCAATTGATCAACCGCATCAGTCTCCTCCACAACAAAGCGAAGACTCAGAATCTCAGCCTGATTCTTCGAACTCTGAATCATCCTGCCCACCAGAGCTCAGGAAGTATGACAACATTCTTCCTCTCACTGAAAGATAGTTGGTTAAGTTCATTCAGAAAGCCAAAAATGGTCTCTTTACTGGGCTCACTGAAGAAATTTTTGATCATCATACTGAAGCTACAATTCATTATGTTAACCTAAAGGAATCTGTTGATGAATATCATAAAGCTGTTAATGAACAACAATCAGCAGTCTCTTTCTCCCTGACATCTCTTGAAATCCATCTTAAGAAGTTCAACAATGCTCTTGTGAACATTATAAAGAGCGTTGAGACTATTCAAGAGGCAGTGAAAGATGATCCTGAGCTCACAAAGAAGATTCTTCGGGCTTCTGAGACTTATCAGCAACAGTCAACTCAGTTGACTGAACTTGTCAACATGCTAAAATCCTCCAATCTTTAGGGTCTCAGCTCTTCAGTGGAATCCATCAAGTTTTCTCTAGCACTTATGGAGGGAAATTTGGCATCTTGGGCTAAATCTTCAAATTCCTTGGCCTGGAATCTTGGGCCACGGATGAAAGCAATAGAGGCTTCTTAGGCTTCACTTGAGGCTAAGGTCTCAACTCTTCAGCAAGATACGTCAGACATCAAGATCATGATGACTGAGATTTATCAGGCTTTCAAGGGGCAAACTCCTCCCTTAGCTTTAGTGAGCACACCAACTCTTGCTCTCACTGAGGTTCCAACAACAGTTGAGGGGGAGAAAATCACTAAAGAACAAACTCCTTCTCACACTGAGGGGGAGATTCCTGAAACAACCCCATCCTCTTTTCACCAAGACAAAGGCAAAGGCATTCTCACCACTACTGAGCCTGAGCCTACACCAATATTGGTGCCTGCTTCCTCAGAAAGAAGGCTTGAACCTGATGAACCAGTTAGGGTCCCTTACGAGGTCAATGGAATAATGCAACTTCTCAAAAATGAGGAAATTCAGGCTCATATGGAGAAATAGGGGGCAATAAAGAAAGTAGCGGAAGAGGAAAGGGCGAGCAAGGCTGCTCTTATTCAGGTGGTAAATGAAGAGGCCAAAAAGATTGGGTTGCCACCAAAAGCTATTTCAGGAAGAAAAGGCGGGGAGACCTTTGTGAAAGCTCAGACTGCTGAGATGATTGCTCTCATGGAGAAAAGGGAAGAAAGATTGAAAAGGGCTGCTGAGAATAGGCAAAACAAGATTGAGAGATATCAGTGGGTCATGACAAGCAGGTTGAAGCCCGAACCAATCACTGATGTCAAGATTCATCGAAATACCAAGCCTGCCATTGTTACTGTCTACAGAAGTAATGACAATAAAATCTTTGAGGTTCATAACCCCTTCAGATTCACTGACTTCAGGATCAATGAATTGGGTCCAATGATAGCGAAGAAGTCAAACATAGTGGTCCTTGATCTGATGAAGTCCTTGAGTCTGATGTATGAAAAACTAGCAGCAACACCTCAGGAACTTGGTATTCCCACTCTTCTCCCTACTTCAGCTGATCAGCCTGCTCCCTCTCAGTCTTCCTCAAGAAAGAGAAAGAAGATTGAAACTAAGCCTGAGATCAAGGTCCCTGGTCTTGACTACGACAGAACCCTCCCTGAAGGAGTTGAATTCAGGAACAACATGATCATCGAACAACCTGAAAGAGGTCTGTTCTTCAATGATTCTTTTAGTAACCCAACATTTCAAAGATGGAATGACATTGATAAAGTTGGAATTAGAACAATGCTGGGTTACTTCATGATGGCCACCCCAATCAAGACTCCTGAGAATATGAGGTTTTGTCTGGACCTGATGGTCAAGATCCAAAAGCATCCTGACAAGAATGAGCTGGAATCCAAGAGAACATAGCTTGAAGGCCTTGGATTAAAATTCAACTAATAAATCTGCAAAAACCCCCCACTATCCTTGTACATTATTTAGTAGTTAGGACCTTTGTAATGATATAAATAATATGATGAATGTTTTTGTTATATCATTGTCCTTTATTACTTTCTCGTACATTCAGTATGAAAAAAAGTCATTAGCTCACTCATAACTGATCAAAAACTTATACATAATTTATATCCAAATAGGGGGAGATTGTTGGGTCCGTCAGTACCCAAGAGTCCTTAAAACATGATTTAAATGCAAATTACGCTATGTGTTTATCAACCGAAAACACAATTAGGTCACTGAGTGAATAGCCACTCAGTGAGTCATCTTCAGAATGCTTAAGATGAATTCAAGAAGGATTCACTCTCAAGAAGGCGGTACTCCCTAAGTAGGACTTAAGCCAAAGAAGAAGATGATGGGTTCAGTGAGTGTTGGACAAGAACTCACTGAAACTCAGTCTCCTCAACAACAATAAGTGATTGAAGACTGAAGAATAAGGACGAAGACTGAAGAACCCAACGCCTGAAAAAAGGCGGGAATAGGCGGGAAGTGTTTGAGAAGATAAGAGTGTCAAACCAACCACTCTTATCTTGTCAGATACAAACCTTGCCTAATGCGGCTAAAAGTCATGGAGTGTTAGACCAACCACTCCTAAGACTTTATAGTCCATTCCTATTGGTTCTTGGAAAAGACAATTACTGTTGTAGTTGTCAGACACGCTTTCTTATTCTTTTAGTATTTTATTCACTGTTACTCTTTTATACTTGTGTATAAATAGGAACTGTTAGGAGAAAATGGATTTAAGTTTTGTGCATTAAAAGCTTAGACTTTCACAAAGCCCTTTTCTCCTACAAAGAGTAACGCATCCCTGAGATAGCTCAGTGGGTCTTATTGTTACTACTCAAGCAAAACTTGAGTTTAGATAGGAGACACCATACCTTGTCTATTGATGACGTATAGTCCGCATTCGGGTCACGAACCCGGTCAATACTTAAGGCCCATTACGCGTGGGCTATCACACTAACGATTTGGGCTTACGATGGCCCAAGTCCAAGTTCTATTATAGATAACGATCTCTTATTTACAGATAAAGATTGACATACCAAAAGAGGCGGATACGCCAAGAAGTAAGGAACACAAAACCCATGAGGATTTAGTGTATATATATAGAATATCTCGGTTCATTAAAGGTACGATATCAAAACCCTAACTTCTCAATATACCCTAAAACCGATTACTTACTCTCACGCCGGAGGATAATCGTGGGAGACAATCCCACGATAAGCCTAACGGTGTTGTTTGCTTTCTTAGTGCGCAGGTCTCAAGCATCAAGAACCAATTGATACGGGAACCGGGTTCTAAACAAGGAACGCCCAACTTTTGTATCAACATCTACGACGTTCCCCCTTATGTTTATGTATTATATTGTGATCACTATTGGCCATTAATGCGTGTGTGTGCTTAGTCTAATACTGACATACATACTTATGTTAGGGAGCGTATGGATGCATCCTAGGTTTTATGTATATATGATTATGGTGACCAGGTGGTGTGTGCCTTACACTCCTTCTCACAATTTAAGTACTTAGAAGTCTCCCCTCTTCGTGTACTTTTAAGATATTATATGATTTGACGATTATGATATGTAGTTCTTATGGCACATCCTTATATGAACTTTTCTTGTTTTCATTTCATTTCTTGTTTCGTTTCTCATTTAGTTCTCATGACACTTATGACTCCATTATTCTTACTATTCTTATAACTCTATGATTTCCTTTATAACCCTCATAATTCTCTAATTCTTATGAATCATATAATCTTGATGTTCACCTATACTCTTATGCTTCTTTTCGTTGCTTATGCTTATTTACCTTATGTATTGTTATATATATCTGTTCACTGGGCTTTTTATGCTCAGCCGCATTTTCTTTTCTTATGCGGCAGGTTATAAGCGGGGCGATGGGCTTGAGTGGAGAGTGTAGATTTTAGAAGACCTATTATTTTGTTATCCACTGTTTCGGATATTTATTCTTGTACCTTGAATACTATGAATGTTTCATATTATTTATTTATGTAACCTAGTATGCTTTGGATTATCTTTTGACAAGTCTTGATGTTCAAGACTTGGTATATATTGAAAGACTTCCGCTTGCGTATATTATGCTTTGTATGACACCATAAATGTGATATCTTGGCCATGTTGGGTCGGGGTGTTACAGTTATGGTATAAGAGCACTGGGTTTGACCTATAGAACCTTAGAAATGACTTGTGAGGATATTGGGTAGACATTAGGCTTCTCGTTTGACGCGATCTCTTAATTCATATTTTGATCTTGACGTTTGATTTGTCTTCATTGTTCGTTTTGATCCCTACGTTCGGGTCCGTCTGAGCAGAAGAAGTTGGGGGACCAGGTTCCATCTCCTGCATGTGTTGACTGTGAGAAGTTTCATCTGGGTGATCGTATTATAAGACGTTGGATGCCGGTTTCAGTTGTAGTGTGATTGGACGTCGGACGAAAGAGTGTCCGAAGGTGAATGGTAACAACCGTAAGAATGAGAATGATTGACAGCAATCTGCCGAGGGTCGAGTTTTCGCTCTGACCAGGGACCAGGCTGCTAACACATCAAGTATCGTTTCGGGTATTCCTTACTTATGCGATCGTGCTGCGTGGTTTTATTTGATACGAGAATGACATATCCTGTGGTTTCTTTTACTTTTAATAAGCACATTAAGTCCCCTCTGCATTATTGAATTACTATTCCTAATTCTATCTCTATGAGAATCTTGTGACTATCCATCACGAGTGTAGATTATCCTGTACGGTTGAGGATGTTTGAAGATCAATTTCATTCTGCTAATCTGATTTCTTTGGGAATGTTCGATTCAATTTCATTCTGGTTATGTAATTGTTGACTGAGCATTGAGATGCTAACAACAGTTATGATTTTGTCATCTCTGACGACTTATGAAACTCAAACTCCGTGCCCAGGTTTCTGACCTGGCATACTATTATGATCACCTTTGCTTTGAAATTCCGTATATTAATCCCTCGCATTTGTGAAGATATTCCATTTGATGTAACTCGCTCGAGAGTTTTCGATGTTGAATTTCGCGATGTATTCCTTGATGGACTACCAAGATTTCCTCTCGAATGTAATTGTTTTGATCCGTTTATTAGAATGTGTTTTGTCACGACTTGAGGTAGACTGTGATTGCAATAAAGGCATGTGTATATGATGCAAGTATTATGACGTCTGGCCAGCGTGATAATAGTTAATACCTTGAACTTATTGGAGTCATAGAATGTCTTGAGGAGTGCCTGACGTTTTGCCTACTTCTGAAAGCCCTTACGAACGACATACGTTGAATGAAGAGTATTGAAGGACCTACTTCTAGGAAGTGGTTTATCCGTCTGTGTGCGTCTCTGTGTTGTGTTTCAGTTTGGTTATGAAGAAGAATGATGGTGGTATGAGGTTGTTCATGGAATTCTGGAATCTTAGTAGTATGGTGATTAGGACTGATACCGTTATCGACGACTTATCTAATCAACTTCAGGGTGAAGTTTTCTCTATGATCGATTTGTAATCTGATTATGTCCATTTTCATGTGAAGGAGCAAGATGTTCCTAGCATTGATTTGTATCCGTTATAATCTCTATGAGCATTGTGATGCCAATCGTATTGGCTACTGCTCCGACTATTCTTGTGAGCTTAATGAATCATGTATTTCATGAATGCTTGGACAATTGTCATAGTATGATGATTTAGTATATCCAGGGACGGAAGAGAAAAACGGGAATCATCCTTGTATTTTGGTGTTGAAAATTTCTACATCAGAAGAGCTCGATGTAAGTTTCTCGAATAGTATAAATTTGGTAGGGATGAAGAATAAGTTGGAGAACTTTTGGAAAATTTAGAGGGATATTTGTTTCTACTTGAGAAGAAGGTTAGCTATGTCCTTAGGTTATACGGAAAGATTGCTAGTGATGCATCTATGCAGATAAACCGTGGGAGGCGAACTATTAGACGTACGACTGGAGATTGGTTATGACGAATGTGAAGAAACTCAGGAGCAAGATGGTGGAATTATGATCTATGTAGAAGATTTGAATGAAACGGTTATGCTCGGAGCACCCCGTTTTTTTCGCTCTATACATATTAGTTGTACTACTATGTAGAGACTTGTAGCATAAATTATGACGGGATGGTATGACAACAGATGTGAATACTTTGATGGCGAAGTGTCTAGCATGTCAACAGATTGGGAGTTAGCATCAGCGTGCGAGTGGTTTTCCTTATTTTGGATGTTCGTATGTAGAAGTGGGATTAAAACTGTCAGCAACTTTGTAACGGGATTTACGCGCACGTTGGGAAGGACAAAATGATGTGGGTTGTAGTGAATCGTTCAACTTGGTGGCTCACTTGGAAGATCGGCAGAGATTTACTTCAACAGAAGATTATTCAAGCTCTTTGGCGCACCTGCAGTGATCGTGTCAGAAAAATCGAGTTTTGTTTCACACTTCCAGAAGAAATGCAGAAGACCTTCAAGATCGGCTCGTGATTGTATGGCGACTACTCACCTTTAGATGGATGGACTTAAAATTGAAGAAGTATGGGACGGAGAGTTTGACAAGTGTATTGGTATGATTGAGTTTGCCTACAGAGATGTAGAACACCTTTTGGATTGGATTAAGTTGGAGATTTGCTGGTTTAAGGTCCGGGGTTGATTACTATGATTGGCGGATTAGTTATCCTTGTGGAAGAGAAACCTTGAATGGTGGACTATGAAATTTGTATGTTTCGTACGATGTCCCTGTTGTGGAGAGTTAGACGTTTTGGGCGTATGAAGAAGATCTGGTTTACGATGCGTTAATCCTTTGAGTTGTTGTTTTCCATACGATTATCCGACCTATTCCGTTATGCTCTTTGATACGTTCCGATCCTCCATTATGTGCTTAGTTTATCGTCTGTACGACTACGTTAGCTCTTTGATGTGTTTTATCCGTATGATTATTCGACCTATTTTGTTTTGTTTTCTGATGCGTTTCGATACTCCGATTTATACTTTATTGATCATTGGTACAAATATGCTACCCATCTCATTATGCGTTTCAATACAAGTTGATATTTCGAGTTGTACTCGATTGATCATCAGTACAATTATACTATCTATCTCTTATAAAACTCTTGATACATTTGATGATTTGTCACGTGCTTCATTGACTGATGGTACGTTCCTTAGTTTGATCAGTATCTGTTTGAAATTGATGAGTTCTTCTATAATGATGCATTAGTTCCCTTTTCGTTAAGAATCTAGACTGAGTTGATGAGATTTTACTCTTTAGCACTACCTTCGTATTGATTACAAGCATGAAAGTTTCATGTATCTCTGTGTGAGATTTAAATCGTTAACCGCTACATTGTTGTTTCATATTCCTTGGAACGAATTCGTTGTGAATTATGAAAGTCTAGGGCTTTTCAATAGTTTTGATCAGGTTGGCGAGGTATCTCATCGCTTGGCATTACCTTCCCAGTTATCTCACGTATACGATGTATTCCATGTATCTCTTCTTCGTGAGTATGATTATCACCCACTTCATGTTGTCTCTTGCCGTTCGATCTATCTCGAGAAGATCTTTCTTATAGTGAAGAACCTGAGGCTGTTTTGGAGCGTCAGGAAAGAGTCATGAGAACGAAAACGATTCCTTTTGTAAAGATTACTCGGGAGAATCATCCTGAGAGCGAGGCTACTTGGGAAACCAGAGAATCGATATGATCCAGTTATGCACATTTCTCTTTTGACTTGGTACATATTCATTTTGATATCGATTTCAATTTCGTATTTCGCATTTCTATTTCGACTTCGTATTTCAATTTCGCGGACGAAATTTTCTTTTTAGGAGGGAAGAATTATAACACCTTAAATTAAATATGACTTATAAAATACGCTATAAATTAAAACTTGAGTTATATAACATGTTATGACTCGAAACCATACGATATGAACATATAACCTAAAGTAAAATACGAAGTGATACAAGAACTCATAAATAAAATTATGGCACATTTAAGAAGGTCTCTATAGGCCGAAATTAATAAAACTTGTACACAACATATTAAGGAGATAAGTATGAAAGAATTTTGGCAATTATGGAAGGTTGCAAATCATCCCAAATCACCCCCTAATTTTTGGCTCCCTCCCCTCCTATTTTCTTTCTCAAAACCGTGTATACACATCTCCATCAAACCCTAAAATCCCTCTCCTCCCTATCTCATTGCACGGCAAAAAAGAAAAAAGAAAAAACAAACAAAAACCCTAGAAACCTTGTTCCATTTTACACAAGGAGAGGAAGAAGAAGCAAGATCTTGATCCACTTTCATTCGTATCATAACAAAGGTAATCATATGATATATCATTCAATCTATTCGATATGTTCATAAATAAAACCTAATCGATCCATATCTTTTTTTTTTTCTTTTCGTTCGTATCACACAAAGAAGAGAAGAGAAGGTGTGGTGATTTGTCCGACGTAGGAATCTTGTGTTCTCATTCCATTCGATCTAATATAAGAGGTAACCATGTAAACTCTAATCTATAAAAATATTTTCGGATCAATATGTATTAATATATGTTAATATGATTAATTATGTTATGGAAATCGGATTTATATAAATCGACCTATGTTCATTATTAAGATTCGAGTTGTTAAAATCATGTTAAAGATCATATATGAGTCGACCCATAAGTGTTTTATACCATTTATACCCGTTTTGTATTAATAGATGGGTCATTGGAATGTTTGCACATAAAATAATGAACACTAGCTACTGCCCAGGAAATTTAGGTCAACTTGATTCGATTGGATCTTGATGAGGGTAACGTGTTTTTGAGTGTTTATAGGGTCTAAAAGTAAGTTTAAGAAAAGAGCTTTCAGAATATATAGGCCTTGTAATTTTTAGAGGTTGGGAAGGCAACGTTTGATTTTTAGAAATTCATGTGTCAAAACTGTCTTTCGGGGTATGAAAATTCAGTTGTGGTTCACGATTTTTCATTTGATATCTATAACGAATTAAGACCTAAGATTTTCACAGAATGGTATTTGGTATATGAGTTAAGTTGTGTAATTTTTTGTAGATTTTTCTGATATGTCTAACGTGGAAAAATAGTTACATACTTTCGGGGTGTTTCAGCAGGTCCAATTCGAGAACATGTTGTGATAATCGATTTTTCATTCGTACTTGTACTACTTAATAAAATCTGGAAAAATTACATAAAGTACTTAAGACACATATGTATATCTGGGGAAAATAGAAAAAGTCGGATCTGCTTTTGGTTTTAATGCTGAAATTAAGTAATTACTTATTTAGAATACTTATATGCTTATTTGCTTCACCTTTAGAACCTAAATAAGATATTTGTCATCTTAAAAGTATTTAACTTATGTTTTGATTTATTCTCATATTAACCTTTAACTTTGGCATAATTGCAATATTAACCCAAATCTTTGAATAATGATAATATGAAACCCAAATTATATGAAATAAACACTAAAACTGCTAATTCGGGAAATATAACTTAATTATGACCTAATTAAATGTATGAAGCCCTAATTGGAGTTTAATTACTTTAAATGATCAATTAAAATGACTTGTGTAATTATAAACCCTAATCTCACATTTACTTAATTTGGAAACCCTATTTTGACTTATAAAACTCTAAATTGTGAAATGACATCATATTATAACCATATTAATACATGAAACTCAATTTTGGCATTTATAACTATTTAAACCTTTTTAGATACTACTTACTATTTTTAGAAACCCTAAATTGCCTTTAAACCTAAAATGGCTAAACTTACTATTTTTGAAAAGTTACTAAATATGGAAACTTACTATTTTTTTGAAAAGTTACTAAATATGGAAACTTACTATTTTTGGAAAGTTACTAAATATGGAAACTTACTATTTTTGGAAAGTACTAATATGGAAACTTACTATTTTTGGAAAGTTGCTAAATATGAAAAGTTACCTAAAATGGAAAGAAAACTAAAATGAAACCTTATGATTATGAAACTATGAAACTTATAAATAAACTTATGATTAATGTAGATCGGGTGAAGAAGGAGTGATCATCTGCTTCCATTCATCCTATTGCTTTGATTTGTGTGCTTTGATAAGGTACATATATTCTTTCCCTTTTCAGTAGGGATATTTCTATTGATCATATGCCTGATATGATTCCCTTATTTGACTCATGACTTTCATTATATGATTGTCATCCTTATTTTTGAGGGGGAGAAAAACAAAAGTGATTAAAATATAGTAACAAATGTGGAATCTCATATGAGCTCGACTCAGATTTAACCCATGAATTGACGAATCTCAAATGTTAGTAATCGAAAGGACTTGTCCTAGACGGGTAATAATTTCAAGATGTTCTAACCAGTGATGTAAGCGTGTCTCGAATAGGAATTGTCTGAGTAGAGTGTACCATTTCGAGAAACTTTTCTTGAACATGACCAGGCCGGGTAATAATTTCAAGCTAGTCTAAGTAGTGATGTAAGCGTGTCTCGAATCGGTCTTGTTCACTGAAAATGGATCAATTCAAAAGTGCGAACTCTACCTAACATGTGCAAATTTATCTTAAAAATGTATGAGCACATGTGAAGGGGGAGTATTTCTAAAAAGAACCAAAACTCTCAAATTGTTAACAAAATAAATTTCTGAATCACAAACACTTTGAGAGATTTTCAAATGATTATTTGTTATGGCAACATAGGATAGTCATGGAGTTATAAGGTGACTAAGGTAAGGAAATACGTCCTATGATCCGCCAGAGCCGGAGGGATCTACCCAAGGACAACACCAATAGTTTAGTACTAGAAGTCATTAGGTATGATTGCAAAAAAAAAAAAAAAAAAAAAAAAAAAAAAAAGGAGAAAGAAGGGGTTGAAGAATTAAAAAGAAAACTTATGAAAAAGGGTAAAAACAAATAGCCCTCCAAATGTTCAACCTTAAGGCAGAAACCGGGTTCAATTCATATGCTACTGGTTGTTACTAAGGTGACACCGGTATTGAAGACAAAGACATCATGAACCCAGTGACGCACTGCACTTAACCTTCTAAGCCACTCAGGTTCTCTCAAAAGGACTTGTTTCATTCTCACGGGGAACCTTGCATAATCTATCGACCTCTCATTACGAGTTGTGTTGATATTAAAACAGGAGACACCGCTCTAGTCTCCGACTACTAAAATTGCACTTAAGTCTAGAGCCACGAGATTCATCAAAAGATCTAATAGGAACACATGATATTTCTACACTGGATGTTCAACATTAAGGACACCAGTTACAAATTTTATAGTCCTACGCAGATCCTAGCAATATGCTAGAACATTTATGAGAGAATTTACAATTGTGATTCTCAGTGATTGAATGAAATTTCCTGCCAGGGTCAATATCTAACAGCCCTGACAGCAGGTCACTTCGGTAATCCCTTGTGGGTTACGCTTAGTGTTCGTGGTGGTTTCAAACGGTCTATAGTCGTGGAGTGATACTTCAGTATGCTTCAGCGGCTTACCTGAATCGTTGATACATATCCGGTTCAGGAACAACCTTGGTAAGGATTAGAGAAAATTTTCACACTATGCTGTTAATGATCTCGAATTCCGAACCTATAAGTGCTGGATACTTTATTGCTAACTGTTTTCATGCAGGTACTTATGGAGACCGGAAGTTAAACTGCCACCATGACCATCATCAACATTACATCAGTTTCCACATGCTCATACAAATATCACAAAGAAAGTTCTCATAAAGATCAAATCAAAGCAAAGTTCAAAGAAAGATTCTACGTCATGAAAAAGAATCTACAAAGTTGAAAGACAAAGATCTAAAGCAAAGAAAAGAGAACTATTTAAGTTTGAAAATTCAAAGTCAAAAGAAGTATGAGCATGTTGGAAATAAGTAAAGACACCAAAGACAAATGAAAGGCAGAGAATACCATCATTTGATCACTACAAGAACAAATAACAAAAAACAAAGAACAAAGATTTAAAGTTTTGAAGACGTCACACCAAAGATGCTACGATGAAGTCAAGCAACCTTTGATGACCAACCCTTAGGGGTAGATTATTGGGAATACGTCTATTTATTATAAAGTGTCGGTCATTAAGTTTTGTAATAGATTGCTTTATTGGTTAGACTTATATGTTTATTTATGTAACAAGGCTTATGTAAAAGCCCAAGGCCATATGCTTAGGCCCATTAGAAAGAAAGGAAGGAACTAGGGATGTTGCCCTAGTTCCTCTCCTATAAATAGAACGTGTATGGCTACATTATCCTATAAATAGAACATGTATGGCTACATTATTATTGTTGGTTTATTTCATATGCTAGTGAAACTATTGTCATATTACTTGTCATATTGAGTAAATCGATCACTTCTATTTCTCTATCTATTTCTCTCATATATATACTTGTGTGTTTACAATATGGTGACCTGACACAAGTTGTCTTCATGCTACAAGTACTGGTTGTGGACCAAGCTTCTATACTTACTCTTACATCATCGTACACTGTATGTCAGCTGCCAGTGTACTAGCTCCGATGAAGACACTTCTCCATCGTCATTGCCTTGGGACCTGAGGTGACCTTCGTCACCCCAGCTACTCCGACGGACTGTTCCAACATGGAGTGGTTTTGCTAGCTCTGATGCAGACACTGCTCCATTGTCATTGCCTCCGGACCTAAGGTGACCTTCGTCACCCCAGCTACTCCGATGGACTATTCCAACGTGGAGTGGATTTGTCTTAAAAATATCAGGAACTAATTGTTATTATCTCCTTCGGACTATTCGTAGGAGACTATACCTCATCACATAGCTTGAGTTAGCTACTCATACTCAATTAAGTATAATTTTTCTTCTTATAATAAGGTTAAGGATCATTTAAAGTTCATTTTCTCATGTTGTTTATGTTTAACCAATTTAAAAAAAAAAAAAAAAAAAAAAAAGCCGTTCATAAAATGGGACCTAATAATTGAAACAAAGAATCCATTATTTTGCTTCCAAAAAAAATAACAAGATAGTGCTTGCCTCCTTCGTTCCCTCATGAGGAATTCCAAGGCTTCATAATTGGCTTCCACAAAGGCCGGGCTAATCATAGGCTCCGGATTAGCCGAACTAGAGGCACGGTTAGTGACTGGAGTACTTCTCGGTGAGTTAGGGGTAAATGTGGACGTAGTTATGGGTGGTAGGTTGACTACGTCTGAGATGTGTAGTGGTGTTAAGGTCGAGAAACCTAAAGGGGGTGTTTCTTCTCTTCTTTCTGTTATGCCAGAATAATATACAAACTCGGATTAAACGGGACTAATTGTAGCAGTCCAACGGATGACGCCACTTATAGTACATATAAAGGTACCACGAGGCATTGCTACGATGATTGAAAGATTATGGGTTGTGTGATAGCTTGCCAAGCTCGAAGTAACATGTGACAAGATAAATATGTTAAGTGATGTGCAAGAGATAATAAAGAAATTTTTTTTTGTAACTTATGCCTTAGGGCACAATACAAAAAAGTAGAAAGAAGTTTATTTTTATGCGGATCTATTTAGTTTTGGTATGCTCTAAACTTACTAAAATTTTGCCCACTCGACTAATCACTCACTCACACACTCTACCACCTGTCATCCGCAGGTAAATTCCATCACTCTTCACATTCCGTGTATATATATATATATATATATATATATATATATATATATATATATATATATATATATATATATATATATATTTTCCGATGACATCATCTCAATTAATTCATTAAATGTATTTGTTAATTAAATGATAATATGTTATCTTTAATATGCAACTGCTAGGGTTTATCGTTTGGGTTTGGGTTTTAGGGTTCATTATGTTGACCTTTTTTCCTGAAATGTGAGTACGAGCACTCAATTAATGTTAGGAGATCGCTTTTGTTTGTTCATTTACGTTTCGGTAATTTGCTGATTAACGTTCGTTTAAGTTCATTTAGGGGGTGTTTGTTTAAGCTTATATATCGGGCTTATGGCTTATTTGATTTTTGGCTTATGCTTTATAAACCCAAACTTTTTGGCTTATTTCGGGACATATGGGTTTTTAAAAGCATATATATAACCCGGAAACTAATAAGCCACAAATAGTGAGCTTATGAAACATAAGCCGAAAACAAGGTAAGCCATAAGCCCGCTATATAAGCTTAAACAAACACCCCCTTACATTTGTTGGCTCATATTTGGATAATATATGTAGTTATACACGAACAAACAACATGTAACCGAATTTATGTATATTTCAAGTGTTTTATGCTTGTTTGTTCATTTGGCGTCTTAATTGAACAAACGTAAACGAATAAGAAGAAGCTTATGTTCTTAACAAACAAACGTAAACACTTATATGCTGGTTCAAGTGTCCACGTGCATTTTTTTTGTTCCACGATCAAGTCCTGTTGGTGTTCGTTGACAGCCCTAGTGGTAGATATATGTTAATGCTATTTTTTGTTTTAGGATCTGCATTGTGAAAAGAGATGAGTAAGAAGAAGAATCCTTGTGTGTTCTTGGACTTGTCGATAGATGGAAGTCCCGCAGAAAGAATTGTAATCGAGGTGTGTACGTTGTACAGATAAACTCATATGGTGTATATTAGTATATAGTTATACAGTGTTGTAACATTTAGTTGTTTATGTCTTTTTATAGATATAAGATGCTAATGGAAAGTAATGATATGTAATTTGCAGCTTTTTGCGAATGTTGTGCCTAGGACAGCTGAGAATTTTCGAGCGCTTTGCACAGGTTCGTGTTGACTTCACTGCTTGTTTAATATGAAATATTGGAAAGACATACATCTGCATTGCTGTTACGTTACTGATTTGCTGTGTAGGGGAGAAGGGCACTGGAAGCACTACTGGAAAGCCATTACACTATAAGGGAGTTGTATTTCATCGAATTATTAAAGGCTTTATGGCTCAAGTATGTTTATGTAACGCCCCGTGCCCGATTAGACCAAAAATTTTGAACTTTGAACGCGGAAACGATTGACTACATTGGACTCATAAATATTCTTCATGAAATGAGCATAACATATAACTTTTTACAATTTAACCACACTTGCAAAAACATATATACAAAGACTCTTCAAAACATTTGACACAACTTTTCTAAAACAACAGACAACCCTTCTGAGGTCAAGATACGCCGCATCCATTTTTAGGGATACGCCGCATCGGGACTGAGAGTCAATACGCCGTATCTATATAAAGTGATACACCGTATTATCCTGGACACAGATACGCCGCATCTATTGAATTAGATACACCGCATCGACCCACTAGGACCGAAATTTACAAGAAATTGGCTACGTTGCGCCGCATCCCAACAGGAAATGCGCCGCATCACCTGATACGCCGCATCTCATAGGAGATGCGCCGTATCTCCCCTGCATCACAGAAATCCGGCCAGACCCTACTGATCAAAATAAGCAATTCCAAAAACACTCAAAATCCTCGGCTGGAAACCCGACCTCCCGGACTCAAAACTCAACGAAACTTTCCAGAATCCTTTAGTATGACCGTAAGTTTAATTTTATCCAAAAACATTACCCGTTCGACCACCCGGAATAGTACCTCCAAATTCGACGGTTTATGCGTAATTACCCACAATGACCCGTTACACTACAAGACCATTTATATCACTACCAATTCACAAATAACTTAACCATAACCATTATATTAGCATATCAAAGGCGTTCCATGCATACATGACCCGTTAACTTTTCAAAATGGGTAGAATCATGTTCGTACCAAACGCCCCTTAATGAGTACTTAAACTACCAACATGCACAATAGGAACTTCATGACTTACACACTTAATTGACCCATCATTTAGACATCAAGACAAGACCGAAGACTAACAAAATGACCATATAAAAGAAGTGTACCCACGACACCAAAAGAACACTTGGGGCTTCCAACTTCAATACGCTTGGTCCAAAAGAGATCCGATCTTCTAAGCTAGCTTCTATATACCTTCCTACTTACTTCCAAGCTACACTACGCCAAATCCTTACCTTTACTTCCACCGCTAGAACCTACAAAGATGACATTAACTTCAAACGTAAGCGAAAATGCTTAGTAAGTATATAAGATATAATCAACATCACATTTACCCAAGATTAGTGATTTCCACCAATCTTAACATTTACAAGGAGCATTAAGTGAGGTAATTACTTACCTTGCTAAAGCAAGTAACATTTATATATAACATTTTCAAGTATAGCATTGGATCCAAGCTAACATATCATTACAAGCTCCATAAAACATCACATTAACACAATCATAACATTAATAACATAACATTACAAAGATTATACTCATATACTTACCTCTACTCCTACTAGCTTCCTACTTGACTTTGGATGGCTTCTATAGATGCTCCCTATCACAAGATTAACTACAATTAGCCACTATCTAACTAAGGAGATCATCATTTCACCACTCTTCACCTTAATCATCAAAACCCACCATATGAACCCTAATTTTCACAATTGGGAAAAGTTACTCACTTGATGTAAAGAACACAATTAAAGTTTCCTTAAAGCTTCTTGATCACTTCTTGATGTGAAATTGAGACAAGATGATAACTTTGGCTTTCCCTCCTATTTCTCTTCTATATGTCGAACCACCAAGAGTTCTCTAAATATTTCCAGACAATTCTAACTAGTTATTTAATATGGAGTTAGTTGCATCTTTGGCCTCTTGGCAATAATAGTCCCCTTAGTTCTATTCTTCTCATTTAACCATACCTTAAATTATAAAATATCCCTAACACATTTACATAACATAATATTCATATTAATGGTACCTTGTCGGGGTACGGGTGTAACAATTCTCCCCTCCTTAAAATGAGAGTTCGTCCCCGAACTCTACTCTTGAAATAAATGGGGATACTTGCTCCTCATTTTTGCTTCCGTCTCCCACCTAATGCTTGTACCCTTACGATGTCTCCATTGCACTTTTACTAACGGGATCTCCTTATTCCTTAGTTGCCTCACTTTTCTTCCTAATATAGCTTCCGGTTCATCCTCTTGCGAAAGCAACTCCGGATCAATTTCAATGTCGTCTAAGGTGACTACACTCGCTTCGTCCGCCAAACATTTTCTCAAGTATGCACGTGAAAGGTATTGTGAATACCCTTCATTTCTTCGGGTAATTCCAACACATAGGCTACTTCGCCCACTCGTTTCAAGATTTTGAAAGGTCCTATAAACCGAGGACTAAGTTTCCCTTTGTTCTTAAATCTAAAAACGCCTTTCCACGGGGAAACCTTTAACATAACCAAATCACCTACTTCAAACTCGATTGGTCTTCTTCGGTTATCGACATAACTTTTCCATCTATCTTGTGCCGCCTTAAGTCTTGCACGAATCGTCTCTATCTTTTCCGTTGTAGCCAATACTACATCCGTGCTTGCCAATTCCCTTCTTCCGACTTCTTCCCAACACACGGGTGTCCTACACCTCCTACCATAAAGCATTTCATAGGGCGACATATCAATGCTTGCATGGTAACTATTATTGTAGGCGAATTCGACTAACGGTAAATGATCGTCCCAATTTCCTCCAAAATCGATTACGCAAGCTCGTAACATATCCTCCAAAGTTTGAATCGTCCTCTCACTTTGCCCATCGGTTTGAGGATGAAAAGCCGTGCTCATGTGAAGTTTCGTACCCAATTCTTCTTGAAAATCTTGCCAAAAGTTTGAGGTGAAACGCCCGTCTCTATCGGAGACTATATAAATAGGCACTCCATGACGTGCGACTATCTCGTTAACGTAAATCTTTGCTAGCTTATGTACGGGCATATTCTCTCGGATTGGAATAAAGTGAGCACTCTTGGTTAGGCGATCTACTATGACCCAAATCGTGTCATTCTTCTTTTTCGTCCTTGGCAATTTCGTAATGAAGTCCATCGTGATCTTTTCCCACTTCCAAACCGGAATATCCAAAGGTTGAATTTTTCCATACGGTTTTTGATGCTCGGCTTTAACCTTTAAACAAGTCAAGCACTTCTCAACGTACTTTACACAATCTCTCTTCATACCCGGCCACCAATAGTTCTTCTTCAAATCGCGGTACATTTTTGTAGCTCCCGGATGAATAGAGTATTTCGACTTGTGTGCTTCCTCTAGAATCAATTCTTTGATGTTGCTACGAAAAGGGATATAAACCCTTCCATACCGAGTCTTGATTCCTCGACTATCTTCTTCGAGATGCGGAATGTAGGAAGTGATACGCTCACCTTCCCTATTTTCTTCTTTCAATGCCTCCTCTTGAGCTAACTTGATCTTATCAAAAAGGTCGGTGGTGACAACCATTCTCAAGGAATGAATTTTAGTAACCTCATTTTGATCCTTCCGGCTCAACGCATCCGCCACCACATTCGCTTTACCCGGATGGTAATGAATCTCGCAATCATAATCCTTTAACAAATCTAACCACCTTCGTTGTCTCATATTGGGATCTTTCTTATCAAGGAAATATTGAAGGCTTCGATGGTCGGTATAAATTACAAACTTGACACCATACAAATAATGCCTCCAAAGTTTTAAAGCGAAAACCACAGCCGCAAACTCAAGATCGTGAGTCGCATAATTTTCTTCATGCTTCTTTAATTGTCTTGAGGCGTAAGCAATCACTTTTCCCCTTTGCATAAGAACGCATCCAAGACCGGAATAAGACGCATCGCTATAAACCACCATATCTTCGGTCCCCTTCGGCAATACTAGAACCGGTGCTTCACACAATTTCTTCCGTAGAGTACAAAAGGCTTTGTCTTGTCCTTCTCCCCACTCGAAGGTAGCATTCTTCTTAGTAAGTTTCGTTAAGGACGATGAAATTTTGGAGAAGTCTTGAATAAACCTCCTATAATATCCCGCAAGACCAAGAAAACTTCGAATTTCACCAACATTCCTTGGTGCATGCCATTTCATTACGGCTTCTACCTTTGAAGGATCGACTTTGATACCATCGGCATTAATAACATGACCAAGGAACTGAACTTCTTGCAACCAAAATTCACATTTCGAGAATTTAGCATACAATCTTTCTCTTCTCAAAGTTTCAAGAATTTCTCGAAGATGAAGTTCATGCTCTTCTTTGCTCTTAGAGTAGATAAGTATATCATCAATGAACACTATAACGAATTTATCCAACATCGGTCTACATACACGGTTCATGAGATCCATGAAAACCGCAGGTGCGTTCGTAAGACCAAATGGCATAACCGTAAACTCATAGTGTCCATATCGGGTTCTAAAGGCCGTCTTATGAATGTCTTCTTCTCGAACTTTCAATTGATGATAACCCGAACGGAGATCGATCTTGGAAAACCACCGCGCACCTTGAAGTTGATCAAAGAGGTCATCGATTCTTGGTAACGGATACACATTTTTCACCGTGACTTTATTTAACTCTCGGTAGTCAATGCACATCCGCATACTACCATCCTTCTTTTTAACGAACAAGATTGGTGCTCCCCATGGCGAACTACTAGGACGAATGAAACCCTTGTCAAGCAATTCTTGAAGTTGACTCATCAATTCTTTCATTTCGGACGGAGCTAGGCGATAGGGAGTTTTAGCAATAGGAGTAGCACCCGGAACAAGATCAATACGAAATTCGACTTGCCTTTCGGGTGGAATACCCGGCAAGTCTTCCGGAAAAACATCACAAAATTCATTCACAACCGGAACATCATCGATACCTTTCTTCTCAAAGCTTGTATCTACCACGTGAGCCATAAAGGCATAACACCCACGTGATAAATATCTCCTAGCCTTCATCACGGTACACAACTTTAGTTCACCTTTTCTTTTGTCCCCATAAATAATCATTTCACGACCGCTAGAATTCACAACTCTAATGATCTTTTGGCTACAAAGAATAGCCGCGTTATATTTATCAAGCCAATCCATACCGATAATGATGTCAAATTCCCCGAGCATAATGGGAATTAAGTCGATCTTAAAGACACTTTCATCGATCTCTATCTCTACATCTCGATATACATTAGACACGACAACGATTCTACTATCGGCTATTTCGACTTCTAGAGGTATAGGAAGTTTAGCTAGTGGGGAAGTTATTTGCTTGCTAAAACCATAAGACACAAAAGAAACACTAGCACCCGAATCATACAAAACCCGAGCGGGTATGGAATTAACAAGATGAATACCTGTGATGACATCGGTCCCCGATTTGGCTTCTTCGACACCCATTTGATAGACCCGAGCTGTCGGTTTTGGGATCTCCATTTTCTCTTGCTTGACGGTTCTCAAAGGCTTTGCTTCAATCGCCTTTGTTTTCGGGCAATCCCTTAACCTATGCCCTATCCCATTACACCCATAGCATACTATCATCGGCTTGGTACAATCTTTGCTTTGATGATCTAAGGCCCCACATTTGTAACAACCCGGCGTATTACGCCTACACTCCCCAAGATGAAACTTGCCACACTTAGAACATGCTACCTTTGTTTTGTTTCCCGAACTCTTCTTGCCATGGTCAAATTTAGCTTTCTTTCCATCCTTATCCGCAAACTCTAGCTTCCTTTTTGGTTCCTTCGCCTCCTTCTCTTTCCTCCTAAGTAAATCCGCTTCCCTCACCCTAGCCCTACTCAAAAGATCCTCCAACGTGGTACATTTGAATGGTGAGATCACTTCGCGAATGTCATCCTTGAGCATCCTTTGGAACTTGTCCACCTTAAGCTTGTCATTCCCAAGATATTCAGGACAATAAGGAATCATATCATTAAACATCCTCCACAACTCATTTACCGTCTCGTTAGTTTGAGTGAGAGATTGGAATTTCTCTCGAATTTTGTCCACCTCTTCAGCCGGAGCATACTCGGCACTAAACAACTCTTTGAATTCTCTCCATGTACAAGTTTCTACCCAAGGTTCACCTTTCTCACATATCTTTCCTTCCCACCAAGTCTTAGCACTATCACGAAGAAAGTTAGTAGCATAGATAACCTTCTTCCTTTCTTCACAACCACTAGTACGAAAAGCGCCTTCCACCGCC
The DNA here is from genome assembly GCA_021014915.2 of Artemisia tridentata subsp. tridentata. Lineage (NCBI taxonomy): Eukaryota > Viridiplantae > Streptophyta > Magnoliopsida > Asterales > Asteraceae > Artemisia > Artemisia tridentata. Next base: position 235,306,663 of record CP139505.1, read on the forward strand.
GTTATCCACCTATTACTAACAATGGGATCAAGAATACCGGTAAACTGTGGTACGTCACAAGCCGTGAAGTCCCGGTAAGTAGCTTTGTCATTCTTAGATTCTTTTGTCGGACCACATTCTTTCTTAAATCCATCAAACTCTTCCTTCATTAATTCCTTAAGATTTTGCGTCGTTTGTTGAACATAGTAAGGCATTGCTCGCTTAATAGCCTTACCCACCCTTTTTGCTAATATTATGTCTAGAGCTTTCATTTCATCTCCCGTGAAGCCTCTAAAGTCAGGGCCTCCGGAGTTTGAGGAAGAACTTTCATTATCCTTACTAGCATTACCCGGATCACTTGCCGAAGTTTCGGCATGCTTGGAAGCCGTAGATTTCGCGACTTCCTTCAGGTGAGGGGTTTCCATTTCTTCTTACTGAAAATTAGCAATTCACAACATTAAACACAATTATAAATACTTAGCCCATGCATGAATGACATTTCTATCTTATTCTAGCATCCTAGCTTGTCACTCATGTATGATCTAAATGATTTAAATTTCACATATGTCCCGTATTTTCATCACTACGGTGGCCAGGCGTAGTCATGAAAATATTGAACATATGGGTCCTCAAAATCATCCAAACCATACACAAACAACAAATACTAACTCTAACCGCATCTAAACAAGGCCTAAGTCTAGGAAATCCTAAAATGAAATCCTAAATCTCTTAGACCGAAGCTCTGATACCAAGTTGTAACGCCCCGTGCTCGATTAGACCAAAAATTTTGAACTTTGAACGCGGAAACGATTGACTACATTGGACTCATAAATATTCTTCATGAAATGAGCATAACATATAACTTTTAACAATTTAACCACACTTGCAAAAACATATATACAAAGACTCTTCAAAACATTTGACACAACTTTTCTAAAACAACAGACAACCCTTCTGAGGTCAAGATACGCCGCATCCATTTTTAGGGATACGCCGCATCGGGACTGAGAGTCAATACGCCGTATCTATATAAAGTGATACGCCGTATTATCCTGGACACAGATACGCCGCATCTATTGAATTAGATACGCCGCATCGACCCACTGGGACCGAAATTTACAAGAAATTGGCTACGTTGCGCCGCATCCCAACAGGAAATGCGCCGCATCACCTGATACGCCGCATCTCATAGGAGATGCGCCGTATCTCCCCTGCATCATAGAAATCCGGCCAGACCCTACTGATCAAAATAAGCAATTCCAAAAACACTCAAAATCCTCGGCTGGAAACCCGACCTCCCGGACTCGAAACTCAACGAAACTTTCCAGAATCCTTTAGTATGACCGTAAGTTTAATTTTATCCAAAAACATTACCCGTTCGACCACCCGGAATAGTACCTCCAAATTCGACGGTTTATGCGTAATTACCCACAATGACCCGTTACACTACAAGACCATTTATATCACTACCAATTCACAAATAACTTAACCATAACCATTATATTAGCATATCAAAGGCGTTCCATGCATACATGACCCGTTAACTTTTCAAAATGGGTAGAATCATGTTCGTACCAAACGCCCCTTAATGAGTACTTAAACTACCAACATGCACAATAGGAACTTCATGACTTACACACTTAATTGACCCATCATTTAGACATCAAGACAAGACCGAAGACTAACAAAATGACCATATAAAAGAAGTGTACCCACGACACCAAAAGAACACTTGGGGCTTCCAACTTCAATACGCTTGGTCCAAAAGAGATCCGATCTTCTAAGCTAGCTTCTATATACCTTCCTACTTACTTCCAAGCTACACTACGCCAAATCCTTACCTTTACTTCCACCGCTAGAACCTACAAAGATGACATTAACTTCAAACGTAAGCGAAAACGCTTAGTAAGTATATAAGATATAATCAACATCACATTTACCCAAGATTAGTGATTTCCACCAATCTTAACATTTACAAGGAGCATTAAGTGAGGTAATTACTTACCTTGCTAAAGCAAGTAACATTTATATATAACATTTTCAAGTATAGCATTGGATCCAAGCTAACATATCATTACAAGCTCCATAAAACATCACATTAACACAATCATAACATTAATAACATAACATTACAAAGATTATACTCATATACTTACCTCTACTCCTACTAGCTTCCTACTTGACTTTGGATGGCTTCTATAGATGCTCCCTATCACAAGATTAACTACAATTAGCCACTATCTAACTAAGGAGATCATCATTTCACCACTCTTCACCTTAATCATCAAAACCCACCATATGAACCCTAATTTTCACAATTGGGAAAAGTTACTTACTTGATGTAAAGAACACAATTAAAGTTTCCTTAAAACTTCTTGATCACTTCTTGATGTGAAATTGAGACAAGATGATAACTTTGGCTTTCCCTCCTATTTCTCTTCTATATGTCGAACCACCAAGAGTTCTCTAAATATTTCCAGACAATTCTAACTAGTTATTTAATATGGAGTTAGTTGCATCTTTGGCCTCTTGGCAATAATAGTCCCCTTAGTTCTATTCTTCTCATTTAACCATACCTTAAATTATAAAATATCCCTAACACATTTACATAACATAATATTCATATTAATGGTACCTTGTCGGGGTACGGGTGTAACAGTTTAGTTATCTACTTTCGGTTAATTACTTGAGCACTTATGAAATCTGCTCATTGGTGTGAGGTTTTCTTGACTGCAAAACAATGTCCCAAGATTGCTTACGAAACTATAGGTTTATAGTTTTTCATAGATATGAATAATGCCCAATGATGTTTATGAAACTATAGGCTACTTGCGAGACTATTGGTTAACAGTTCTTATCGATATAAGGATACATTGAAAAGCTCATGTACTCCTCAATGGTAATTTAAAATCCTAGACTTGCATAATCACAGGAGTGCATTGGTGGGTTACTTTTTAGCTAAACAAGGAAAAATCAGTCATAAACCACCAGCTTATCCTTTCACTTTCCTGTTTCAGTAAATGACGTCTTAAGCATGATATTGTGCTATTTAATTCTTAGGGGAATTTGATGCTAGTTACTTTTTAGCTAAACAAGGAAAAATCAGTCATAAACCACCAGCTTATCCTTTCACTTTCCTGTTTCAGTAAATGACGTCTTAAGCATGATATTGTGCTATTTAATTCTTAGGGGAATTTGATGCTATGTGCTAGAAAAGATTGATATTCACTCCAAATGGCACCTTTTTTTTCTTTGCAATTTTCTATTTGTTTCATTCGGATTTAGTCCAATGATATATGTTTGTTTTAATGATTTTTACCTCCCAGAGTACGTCTTTATTATGGGCGCTTTATTCTGACTCCGCCGGGAGCCGTTTTTGCAACCTTCTATGTGTCCACTGGTGTTTGTATTTGTCTATGTTTAGAAAGATAGAATGTTTATAGTTTACCACAAGATATACACTAATATAGATTTCTAGGCATGAAGGATCTTACATGTCTTTCAAGTTTATACATCAGTTCTATATGTTTTGGATGTTATATCTGTTTATTTATGCATAATGTAGTTGCGACTTTCTGATCATTCCAAACACGTGCACGGTCACTTGTCAAATAACGTTTTTCA